>PVKM010019609.1:0-24076 GCA_004027735.1 Carollia perspicillata
TTAAAAAGATTGTCTGTCTTTAATCTTGGGTAACTTAATGATGATGTACCTTGGTGTGTTCCTCCTTAAGTTCAATTTCTTTGGGACTCTCTGGGCGTCCTGTATTTCCTGAAAGTCTATCTCCTTCACCATATTGGGGAAGTCTTCCTTCATTATTTGTTCAAATAATTTTCATTTGTTCTTCTCCTTCTGGCACCCCTATGATTTGGATGTTGGAAAGTTTAAAGTTGTCCTGGAGGTTCCTAAGCTTCTCATTTTTTTGAATTCTTGTTTCTTCACTCTGTTCCAGTTGGATGTTTATTTCTTCTTTTTGTTCCAAATCAGTGATCTGAGTCCTGGTTCCCTTCTCTTCACTGTAAAGACCCTCCGGTTTCCCGTTCGGCCAGCCCCACCTCGCCTGTGTGGTGTGCCACCGTGCCATGCGTCCTCTCCACTCAGCTGCCCATCTCCCGTCTCCGCCCCTCCTACTGGTCTGGGTGAATATGTCTTTAACCCCTTGGTTGTTGAAGTTCCATGCAGTTTGATTTTCTGGCACTTCTAGTTGGGTATTATTTTTAGATTGGTTGCTATCCTTCTTTTGGTTGTGCAAGGGAAGTGAGGCATTTCTACCTATGTCTCCATCTTGGCTGGAACTCCTGAAGTGTATTTTAAATATAAATAATTCCACAGAGGATTTTGAGGGCAGTGAAATTACTCCGTGGAATACTATAATAGTGGATACATGTAATCATAAATTTGTCCAAACCCACGAATATACTACACAAGAGTGAACCCTAAAGCCAAGTATGGACTTGGGGTGATTATGATGTGTCAGCACAGGCCATCGGTTGTAACAAATGCAGCTCCGACAGGGTGCTGGTAATAGGGGAAGCTGTGCATGTGGCGGGCAGGGCATACATGGGAAAACTCTATACATTCCTCCCAAGTTTACTGCCAACCTGTAACTGCTTTGAAGCAGAGCTTATTTTTGAAACAGACTCATAGAGAACAGACTGACGACTGTCAGAGGAGAAGGGGGGTAGGGGACTGACTGAAAAAGGTGAGTAGATTAAGCACAAAAAAGAGAGAAAAACAACTCATGGACACAGACAACGAACAGCACGGTGACTACCAAAGGGAAAGAGGGATGGGGGAGACAGAAGAGGGTGATGGGGACAAACGGCGATGGAAGGAGACTTGACTCGGGGTGGTGAGCACACAGTACAACACAGAGATGATGGATCACAGAATTGTCCACCTGAAACCTATATAGTTTTATTTTATTAAACAGTATCACCTCAATAAATACAATTTTTAAAAAAGAATAGTTTATTTTCTTAAAAACTCAGTATCTTGGTTAATTTATCAGCCACATTTCTAATTGGTAAAAAGTTCATGGGCACATTACTCCATTTTCAAACTACCACATTTCGTCTTTGTAAAGCATTTACACACTTAGAACACACGCAACACAAAGTGTGTCCCTACCTTGTGTGCCTGCCTGCCTGCCTCCTCTCTCTTTTCCCCACCCCAGGAGTGGAATGACTGATAAAGAAGAGAAATGAGGAGGGGGCCCCACCATCACCAGACACAGACCTGACTGATCCTTCCAACAGGGGAAAGGTGAGAGAGAGTGGGCCACAGGCCACAGGAGGCTGGGCTGCCCAGGGAAAGCCCAAGACAGCAGGACATGGTTTGATGTGGGGGAGTGTGAATGTGTGTGTGTGTGTGTGTGTGTGTGTGTGGACGTCCAGGGTGCTCCAGAAGGGAGGGCCCAGGGGTGATAACATTCAGGTCCTTACTTACAAAGGATACATATACAGAACCAAATGATCTACAATGCAACCCTTCATCTGACAGCTCTGCACAGAAGGACAAAGAACTAGGCAGACCTAGTGTAAGCACTGGGTCAAACAGCAACCCACTAGCTGCACAGGAACATGAAAGAAAAGCAGAATATAAAATAAAATAAACATGCCCTGGCTGGTGTGCCTCAGTGGATTGAGCCCTGGCACGTGAACCAAAGGGTCACTGGTTCAATTCCCAGTCTAAGGCACACACCTTGGTCGAGGGCCAGGTCCCCAGTAGGGGGCATGTGAGAGGCAAGCATACATTGATGTTTCTCTCCCTTCCCCTCTCTAACAATAAATAAAATCTTTAAAAAATAAAATAAAATAAACCAGAGCCCAAGAGGAAGAATGCTTGAGGGTTTTTTTAAAGAAAGCTCATAACTTTTGAAATAAGAATGCATACATTTTATGCTAAAATTAAAAAGTAAAACCACAGAGATAATGCTGAAGTTACTACTAATTCATAGTCTTTTATATGCCAAAATGCTCACCTTTTTTTTTCTGGGTGCCCCAAAAATGACTGGAAAGAAACTATTTAATATCCATGAACAGTGCATCTGCTGACAGCTGATTTGCTAGTGTAAGAAATGAGCAGGGCGTTTCTTCAAAAGGCTCTTTCTTCCACAGTAATACCCACAATCATAGATAAAAATAACAAAAACCTTTTATACCCATTATTTGAGGAACCTTCAGTCACTTTTGACTTTTTCTAGGGTACACGGTCAGTTCTCCAATAAATGAAACAACAGTTTGGTTGTTATTTAAGGACCCAACTGCTTTCTAGGGTCCTTAGAATTCAGCCAATAATCTGAGAAATTCCTAGAAATTTCTCAGTCTCACTTTTGGCACTTTCAAGAAGCCACAAGGAGAAAACTAACAAACTTCACGGGCATGAAAATCTATTGAATTTCACTAGGCTACTGCCCTGTAGACACTAAACATAAAGTATTAGAAAGAAGAGGTTAGCAACGTGCCCCCGGTGAGCCAGATGTGTAGGTTCTGCCACTTCGTGACAGCTCCTACTGCAGTCACTACATCATTTCAAATCCTAGCCTTCCAAATCTACACAATTGAATAGTAGGCCATTAAAAGATCTCAAGTGGTTTTAAATGAAAAAAAAAATTAAAAATTTACACACAGGTGTGAACAAGACACTCCCACTGTGTTAAATATATAAACATATATACATGTATGAAAATGGCCAATGGACACAGAAGCTTGTACAGGCAGTGCATGAACCTGGAATGACAGGAGAGGCCTGCAGGTTGGAATTAGAAGAACAATTACCTTTCGCAGGATGTTTTTATACTCTACAAATAAGTACTATCTACCTGTGGAAAGTTACACCTTATTTTAAATAAATCCTACTCTCTGGAAATTTAATATAAGCTACATATTTGTTAACAGCAAGCTAAGAAGTCAGGCACCACATGCTGCATAAAACTTAAAGAATACTCTCTCAGTCTGTCTGTTTCTCGGGTTCCTTCTCTCCCATTTCGTCATCCCCCCCTTTCCTTTCTCCCTCTCCCTCCATATATTAATATAGTTTAATGCTATTGGCATTTCTGTTTTCCTCTTGCTCATATCCCAGTCCACTCCGGAAGTTACTGATCCCAACTCAGAAGCTTTAGTGGAAGTCCAGTGAGGGATGACAATGCACCTGAGGCTCTTGCCGCACTAGGGTGAGTAGGTGAGGGAGGAGCTCATCACCTTCCATGGGGAAAGCCTCCAGAGCAATGCCCCCCACCCACACATGAGCACAGCACACCCTTGGCTTCCACATCTTCCTCCCTCTGAGTGTTGATTCAAGACTCCAAAGTGACTCCAAGGTCTATAAGCCAGAGGCAAAGAAGGGAGTCCGGTCACATCCTCCTTGACCCTGACCCTTCTATCTTGCTTTCTCTTACTTCTATTTGTAATTTCCCTAATGCTACTCTGGAATACCCTGGGGGAACTTCTTTGTCAGTCGGAACTCCATCTGGCCTGAGACCCTTCTCCAAAGCTCTGCTGCCTTGGGGTACACAATCAAATTCTGACATCCTTTCCTCCAAGGCGGAATTCAGGACAGCAGGCTAGACCAAGTTCACTGGTGGTGCCCTACAAAATGCCCAGCATCGATCCATCGCTCTCCCTGCTTTTCGCTCCACTGAAGACAAGTGACTTCAGCCTTCTATACTAACAGACAATGGCAGAGAATTTTGCCTCTGACATTGTTCTTATTGCCCATTACCCCTAAATCCCTCCTGAGGACTAAATTAAACCACGCCTCATCACAATTGCACAGTTGCCTTTCCAAAGAAGCATGGCAACTGTTCCCACAGCTTCTCTTCAGAGGCAGTTAATGGAAAATCCATGGGCATTGGGACTGGACAGGCCTGTACCGAATCCTAGCTCCACCCAGCTTTATTCCGAGACAGTTTCCTTACTATTGGTCTCCTGATTCGTAAGTGGGAACCATTCCTACCTCCTAGGATGTTTGTGAATATAATTCCTCTCTTTACTCCTCTGACACACCCAGTTTCCATTCAGCCCTCCAGGTAAATCCACCAGATCAACCCTGACCAGATATGTATTATTTGGTAATTAACTTTAGACAAAGCTTAAACTCCCAAAGTGTAAAGATCATATTTGTGACATACTCCTTCCTTCCTCTGAAAAGGAAAGTTTGGAAGCTGTTATACGTATACGAGAAACCAAGCCAAAAAGGAAATACCACCATTCCCTTTGTTAACAGCAGAACCTATCGCCCCAGTAACACACAGTGACCGGGACGACAGACATACCTATCTGCAAGGCAGAAATTACGGTTCCACTGCTCACCCATTTTCTTTGGTGCCTGCTACCTTCTTCTTCATAATGTCAAGACCCAGAGAATCTCCGACTCCCTCAAAGACTCCCTCTCCCCTTTTTTGAAGAGGAAGCAAGAGGCCCAGAGAACTTCAGTGATGAGTTCGAAGTTACACAGCTAGTTAACAACCAGCAGCTGAGCAACTTTAGTCCTGTGGTTAAGCGCAGCACACCGAGTAACTCATGGAAATATTAGTGAAGAGGTACCACGCTGTAATGCTTTATTTCACAGAGACTCAGCAGGCTCTGTATACATGCTGTAAATCTCAGCACTTGTATAAAGTACATAATATGTATATTTATTGCCAGTAGTATTTCACAGATCTTAGGTGGATTTTCTTCGAGATCCTGCATTCTAAACCAGGACCATTAAATGCCCCTTTGTGAGACATGGAAACGCACACCATCCAATCTGGTCCGCCTTAGCTCTATGTGCCTACTGAGCACTTGAAATGTGGCTAATACAACTGAGGAACTGAGTGTTTTAATTTTTTTCCTATTTTATTGTGGTAAAATACACATAAACGTACCATCTTAACCATTTCTTAGTACAGAGTTCAGTGGTACTGAACACATTTATAATGTGCAATCATCACCACCAGCTATCTCCATAGCGCTTTTCACCTCGTGAAACCGAAACTCTGTACCAGTGATTTTCAACTGGTGTGCGGCAAGAATTTTTAAAACATGTAATACCTATTTAGTCTTGGGCACTGACCACAGACCTCTTTTCCCTTAGACTGTCAAATAAGAAATGACAACAGCCAACACAACAATAACCATCCAGTGTGAATTGATTATACCTATTTTTGGTCCTATCAGCAAAAAAAAATATTTTTGGTGTGCTGCAGAATTTTAGTAATTAGTTCAATTGTGCCACGAGATGACCAAGGTTGAAAATCACTGCTCTCTACCCTCTGAATAACTCTCCATTGTCCTCTCCCCTCAGTCCCTAACAACTGGTATTCCGTTTTCTGTCTGTGTGATTTTGACTACTCTAAGTAGTTAAGTGGAATCACACAGTATTTTTTTTGTGTGGCTGGCTTATTTCACTTAGCATTATGTCCTCAAGATTCATCCACTTTGTAGCGTGTGTCAGAATTTCCTTCCTTTCCACAGCTGAATAATATTCCATTGTATGTATCTATCACATTTTGCTTATCCATTCATCTGTTGATAGACACTAGGCAGCTTCAACATATAGCTATTATTAGTAATCCTGATATGAACATGGGTGTACAAATATCTCAAGACCCTCCTTACAATTCTTTTGGGTATATAACCAGAAGAGGAATTACTAGATCATATGGTAATTCTAGTTCTAATTTTGAGGCACTTCCATACTGTTTTCCATTATCAGCTGTACCATTTTACATTCCCACCAACAAAGCAAAATGTCTCCCATTTATCCATATCCTCACCAATGTTGTTATTTTCTGTTTTTTAATTTTTTTTAATATTAGCCATTCTAATGTGTTGGTTGGTATCTCATTGTAGTTTTGATTTATATTTCCCTAATGGTCAGTGATATTTAGCATCTTTTCACATACTTATTGCCATTTGTTTACCTTCTTTGGATGAATTTTTACTGTAAGTAATTTATATTTAAACAGCCTTATGTGGCTAGGGGTTTCCATACTGGACAGTGCACCCTGATGCCCAAAGTGAGTTGGAGGCCCAGAGCAGTAAGCTCAGTGAGCTCTGGAAGCAGATGGGCCAATTCAGATACTTTCTAGTTCTGTAGATTCAACCAGTCACTTAAACTTCTTACACCTCAGTTTTCATATGCGTAAAATAGGACTGACACCTCCTACTTCTGAGAATGAAATTAAGTGAATTAACATACATGTAAGCCCTGGTACAGTCTCTGTATGCGAGACAGAGAATTTAAGCCAAAGGGACATGCCTTCCCTCACTCCCCAGTGCCCACTGAAACTTGACCCAAATGAATTGCAGTCATTTGCCGGGGAAATGGAAGTTTGGTTCTAGAAAAGGATATTTAGCTCTCACCAAAATGACCCCCAAATGGAAGGGTGGATTGAGATGAAATCTGGAAAAGCTCACTCCTCTGATATTCTGATTCTGACTCTGTCCAGATTCAGTCTTGGCTAATAACCAACGGAAAAGTAAGGCTGTTCAACTTCCAGTTCTAGAATAATGGCCATCTCCTTTGTGAGGCAGCCAAAAACAGAACTTCAGAGGAAGAATCCTTTAAGAAAATCCTCTAAGCTCTGAATGTGCTATGTGGCTCAGGACGGTCCTGAGACTGTTTCTGTAGCCATGGCCCTTCTTCTCCCCTCATGCCCAGGTACGCTGTGAACCCGGCCCCCCGGCTTACCTGACACTGTGGTGGTGGGAGTGCTGACTGGCGTAGGCTGCGAGGAGCTGCTGCTCTCAGTCATCAGGCACGGGTTGCTACCGTTGTTCTCTCTCTTGACAAGCAGCTCAGCCGCAGTGGGCAGCGGGATGGGGTGGCTGATCCCCAGTTCCTCCTCCTGGGCCTGCTGCCTTCTCAGAGCCACCTGGAAGCATAGGGCAGCAGGTCATCCTCCAGCACACTGTAAGCATCACTTGTGCAGCTCTGAGACCACTGAAACCCCACCCACCCCAGGCATGCTTCATTAGCCCCGGCCTGAGGTCTGAGAATCTCTTTTCCGGGTAACTACGATGTGCAGCCAAAGCTGAGAAATGGTATAGAGTCAGTGTCTGGCACATAGTAGGCACTCAAAAAAATGTTCATTTAAACAAATTAGTACATAAATTAGAAGGAAATAAGGTTGGTTAGGGAGAAGCAGGAAACATGGTAGAGTTGGCCAAGCAGAGGAGTTCCACCTGGAAAGAAGTCAGCACAGATAAATCAGAGGTCAGAAAAATGGGATCCTCACTCCTTCATTCCACAAATTTGTGAAAGGTCACTGTCCTGGGAACAGCAACCAGTGAGATTGGATTGGATCCCAAGGTACTATTTTTTAAAAGGAGAAACAGGAGGCAGGCAAATGTGCAACTCAAAGCAGAATGTGGCAACCAGGACAGGAGAGGTACACACCAATCATACAGAAGTATTTCAGAGACAGAAATAGAGATAACTTCAAGTATAAGAATCGGCCAGAGGTGGGATTAGAACAGGGCCTTGAATATTAGGTTGAGTAGGACTTGCGCTGGTAAGGATAAAGGGGTAGAGCAAGGGGACAGGGTGGTTAGGAAAGGCAGAGGCTGCTTAGGACACTGTGGAGCTATGTTCTCTGAGGTGGCAGGAGCGGGTGGAGAAGTGGTGAGGAAAAGGGCTGGAGGCTGGTTTTGAAGTCTCTGGAGAAGTCCAGGCAGGAAAGGAGGAGATGGAAGGGACCTAACATGCCTAAGAAACTTCCCATGGTCCGTCTTCAACGTATCTTCTTTTAAATAACATTGTTAAAGGTTGGGAAAAGGTGTAAAGAAAATAAATGGTATTTTTGGTGACTACATGTGACCAAAAAAGGGAGACTTTTTGTTTAAACTCACTCTTGGTGATAATGAAATAAGAAGGTACTGGTACCTCAGAGTCCAAACAGAGTCCAAAAGCTGAAATCAAAATGGTAAACCAGAAGCAAAACTGCAATATACACATGGTTTTAGGGAAACTGTAAACCCAATTTAGAAGGCTGATTAATTTGAAAGTTGTTTTTCTCATTGTAAGAATCTCCACCTTACAAAAAGAATCCTTAAATAATGAAGATAAAGTAATTCAGTTTAAATCTTGGATTTTCTATTATTCACCAATAAATTTAGAAACAAAATAGGAAGGATCTAATCAGACATAATTTAAAAATACCCACAAATCTGTTCAGCATGTCAATGCCTAACCATACCTTGATTTACACAAACCCCATACTTGCACAAAACACACAAAATGCTCCATAAACTAGACACTTCTACAAGGACCTTTCAAGGGTCCTTAGTAAATGTTGTTTAAACAGGGAAGGTGAGGCAATTGATTAAAAAGACAATTATTTTAGAGTTATATTGAAGATCAATTTCAAATGATTTTAGACTAAAAAATGGCCATTACATGGATTTGAAAGGTTTCATCTAGCACAACACAAGCCTTCTGGTGTGGAAAACACTTAAGTGTCACATTATAAAAGTAATTCTGGGTTGTTTTTGTTTTTAACATAACAAATAGCCTTCTCTGAAGTTAGTGCCTCTACTAGTAAAGCTTATTCAAAATTAATGGTCTTACTTGGATAAATATTTTTATTACATTTTGAGGAAAATTCCCCTCCCAAACATACTTTCTACACTATTTAAACCAATGACTAAATGTTCAGAATATTTTTCTAACTATAAATACAATTTAAATGTTCATAAGTTTTTTTAGTAAGCTCATTGTGATACATTTTAATGCTACACTCGTTTATTCTTTTCATCCACTATAGATTAAGCTAAAAATCTATAAACCAAGAAAAACAACCTATATTTCCATAACTGCACACACAATCTATGAAACCAAAATATATCTAATTTAAAACACATTTTTAAAAAAGGATGCACGTAAAAGTATAATCTTTAAGCATCTGTACAATCCTGTTCAAGCTCTTATCGAAATCATTTTCAGTGGAGGATATTTACACATTCCTATTTAAAAAGTAGCTTCTCGGGTTGGTAAATGCTTCGTTAGTAAATGCTTCTTGGGTTATCTTCTGACTTAAAATAAACGTAGAAGAATAAAACAACTTTTGGTTGGAAAGAATGTAGAATATTCCCTTCCAAAAATCTTTTCAGGACACCAACAACGTTAACTATTTCCCCTTTTCTAAAATTCCCGTTGTTAAATTACTGTAGTGCTTCTGCCGCATTAGCGGGGAAAAAAAATATGAACGGACAAAACTTCAAACCCCAGGATATTTTCCACTGCGCATATTGGGAAAATTAAAAAAAAAAACTTCCTAGGTGTGTTTTAAGTATACACAATGCAATCTGTACTTGAATAACTAAGGTGGAGAGAGCAAGTTTTAAAATGCTAATAAAATTTCCGCAGCGCTCAAAATGGCTGAGGTGCTCAGCCCGGACCTACGCGGCGCGAACACGAAAAGTGCGCCAAGAGCGCAGCGACGGCCACGCCATGCTGGCGTCCGTTACAGCGACTTTTCTAGAAAAACCGCTGCCCAACACGTTATCCAGGTAACCAGCTGGATTTCGGTTTCGCCAAAACAGGGAGCTGGCAACCCTCGGAGTTTAAGTGCAACTCTCTCCTTGGGGCGGGGGCGGGGATCCCTCGGAACCCCCAAAGGGGCGAACCGAGCCGCTCTGCTGAGAGCCGGACGAAACCCGCAACACTACGCTGAAGGTTGAATTCCTGGATCTCGGGGACTTCTGAGCGAACCCGGCAACTTTGCTATGAAAGCGGAATCAGAGATTCTGGGAATTTGGGGGACCTCCCGAAGGGGCGAACTCAGCAACTCTTTGCTAAAGGGCTAGATCTGGGATCCCAGAGCCTCTCGGAACCCAGCGAACCCCACACCACCCTGCTCCGCCGGCGGGACCGGAGACGAGCCCCTCCGAGCGCGCGGTGTCAGCGCGTGGCTCCCAGCGCGCGCGGTGGCAGCGCTTGGCGAGCAACGCTGCCTCCACTTGTTCCCAAACCCCGGCCCGTGAGCGGGTCAGGTAAGAGCGACTTTATCCAACAATGTTCAGGGCTGAACCCTGGTCCCTGGGCGCTCACCTGCGCGGCCATCACGCGCTGTCTTTCCGCAATCAAGTTGCATTTCTTGCACTGGCAGTCCCGCCACATGCAGAAGCGCTTGTGGCCCTTGAGAGGCGATGCGTAGCCGTGGTTCCTGCATCGAGCGCACTTGGGAAGCCGCGGGGACTTCTTGCTCCCTGCGCCCATGCCGGATGTCCCCGAGCCGCCGCCACCCCCGCCTCCGGCGCTCGAGGTTCCCAGTAGCTGCCCGCTCGCTTTAGCGAAGCCCCCGGCCTTGCCCTGCGGCGGTGCACCGGGGGCGTGCGGGGCCTCCGACGGTGCAGAGGGCTTGTTGAAAGCATCGTCGTTGGGCATGGTGAGCCAACGAGAAGTGCAATTACTCTTCGGTCGCCTCTCCGGTCTGAAGACCGCTGCAGGAGAAGCAGCCAATGGACGGCTAGTCTCCAGAGAAGACCCGCAAGCGTGTCCGCTGCAGCCGGAGGTGCAGCCGGAGTGACGAGGTCTGGACAGGCAATGGCCAGAGTAGTGGGGGGTTGTGCCCTTTTATATTTTCTTTTGGCGCGCGCGGCGCAGAACTTTTGGATACTTTTAAGAATGTTCCCGGGATTGCCTGGGCGGGAGAGAGCGCGGCCACGCCCACCGTCCTCTGACTCTAACCGCAACGCTCCTGTTCTTGTAAGTTTGCACAAGCTGCATACACCGAAGGCATTGCTGCAAGGCCTCTGCACCGAGGGAGCTGGGCTCCCCAAGTCAGGAACAAAGCTTTGCATGGTATTAGTGCAAGTTTATTGGAGGAGGTGCAGGCCACCCCCTGGGGTCTTGCAGCTCCTTTTCCCCCCATTCTGCAAATTCCATAGGGCAGAAGTTGCTGAAAGCCAACTCGGAAAATGTTTTTTTTTTTCCCCTTAAGAGAATTAACTATGAGGGTGAAGGCTTGCAGAAAAACTCTCTGCACTTACACCGGCAAATAAGACTCTCAGTGTGTGGGACTCATGCCCTCCAAAAATTGGGCCTTTCCCTTCTCCAGCTCCCCTTTCCTGCACCTGTGTCCATTTGCTCACAAGATTTCTATCTGTTGGCTCTAGATAACTTTCATATCTACAGTTCCAGCCCTTGTTGCTTCTTGCCATAAGGTTCGTATACCTTCTTCCTTTTGAGGCAGCTTCATTTAGGATCTGCAGGCATGAGAAACTCAGCCTTTAAAAAAAAACAAAACCTTGGGGTGGGGGAACAAATGCAGACATTTATCAAAACTCATTACATACTTAAGATTTTTACATTTTACTGTGTGTATATAATTATACCTCAAAAAAACCCTGGATCATCTTGCACCATTCACCCCACCCTCACCCTCCCCCTACCCGTGTTTGTCTCTTTCTCTCTGTACTTGCACAGCAAATCCATCTGTAAGGCCAGCCCTCCTCATGTCTGAATCTCTGCAGTAGCTTCCAGATGGTCTCTTTGTCTTCCAGTATATTCCGTACACACAGCAGCTGGCCCCTGTAGTGACTTGGTTTTGTTTTCCATGTGAAAAAAAAAAACAAAAGTTAAAGACCTAAGGCTACTCCTTAAAGGACTTAGAATGATCTCCCTCTACATTTCTCAACCTCATATAGTTCCCTACCGGCTTGGAGGAGCTCTTTGTTGGCCCTTATGTACCTCTTTGCTCAGGGCACTTCCATACCTTGCAATGGCCATTTTCCAGCCAGGGGGTTGTCCTTACAACTTTCCCCCATGCTCCTTGCTTTTCCTGAGTGCTCAGGTTCCAAATTCTGGACTCTGACCCTAGGGGGCTAGGTCTACAAAGGAACACAGCCATCCCACCTTGGTTTTTCATCAAAATGGTTGTCCAGTGACCGACCCTCTCTTTAGATGAGTGTTCTCAGCACTGAGCTCCGAAATCCTCTATCTGGCCTTTCCCATTCTGATTCTGAGGCCCCTCTCACAGGCTCTTTCCCTCCCTGGATTTTCCCCATCAGTGTTCTCTGTCTGAAAGTAGTTCCTGAAGAAGCTTCCAGCTTTATACAATACCTGGTATCCTACCCATCAAGCCAGTGAAGCTCCATTCCTGATTGAGGCCAGGGTGCGATGGTTCATCTCATTCTGGAACCTGTTAAATGATAACCACTATTTTGTTCAGAAATATCCCTAAATCTTCCATTAAAACCAATATGCCAATTGTTGTTGTCCACAATTTATTTTTTCTTTTTCCATATTTACATTTTAATACCATAACTAGAGCTAAGTCATTCCCAAGGCTCAGTCAGATTTAGAGAATGAAGTAGATGCTGGAAGCAGTGGCTGTCAAATCTCAATTCTAAGGGAACACATGTTCCTTATGAGCACCCAATCACTAGAATCTATGATGGAGGAATTTAAGTCTTTAGAAAATTGGGGGCTAGGAATCTATGTGACCAAGGTAGTACAACATAAAATGTTATGATACCGTTGGTAGCCTAATAAAGCTTTTATTCACAAACCACAGAGGAGGTACCAGACATGAGATGGTCCAAAATGAAAGTAGAAGCGCCCGAGGCTGAACAGAGTGGTCCTGGATATTTGGAGTAGTCTGGCCCTGTTGTCTCCTTTCTTTCCTCTCCTCTTTCCAAAAATCAAAACCAGGAAGGATGATGCAAATCTGTGTTTATTGAGGTACAAAGATGTCCAAGACAAAGTGACAAGTGAGCAATGGGGACAGGTTGATTCTAAAACAATGCAGAGTTACGCAAAGACTTCTTAGATATGATACCAAAAGCCCAAATGATAAAAGAAAAAACTGACAGATTGACTACATCAAAATTCCAAACCTTTCTGCTTCTAAAGACACTATTGAGAAAGTGAAAAGACAAGGCACAAACTGTGAGGAAAATATTTGGAAATCATATGTGTGTGTGTGTGTGTGTGTATATATGTGTATTTTGGAAATCATATATATGTTTATATGATCTCCAAAAACATACTTTATATATAAAGTATACTCCCAGAGTTCTTTATACACTAGATATAAGATCCTTCATTATACATATAAATATATTTATATTATAGATGTTTATATATTAAATACATTAAAATAAATTTATATTATAATGTAAATATATATTCGATGTATTAAATATATTTATATAAATATATTAAAATGTCTTTATATTATATAAATATAGATTATATATATAACAAAGGATCTTGTACCTAGTATATAAAGAACTCTGGGAGTATATAATACAATAAAAATGCAACCCAATTGAAATATGAACAAAATTTTGAATAAACATTGCATCAAAGAAAGTATTTGGCCAATAAGCACATGGAAAGATGCTCAGTATTATTAGTCATTAGAGACATGCAAATCAAAACAACAGTGAGATAGCACTTCACACTCACTGGGATGGCTATAATCGAAAACATAGACAGTAGCAAGTATTGGCTAGGATGTGGACAAACTAGAATGCCCATATATTGTTTGGGGAAATGTGAAATGGCACAGCCATTTTAGAGACTTTATCATATGACCCAACAATTCCACTTCTAGATATCTACCCCAGAGAAATAAAAACATCATGTCCACACAAACATTGTACATGAATAACCATAGCAACATTGTTCATTTGAAACAATCCAAATGTCCATCAATGGTTGAATGAATAGGCAAAATGTGATTGGTATACACAGACAACAGAATATTATTCATCTATCAAAAGGGGTGAAGTAGTGATAGGTGCTACAGTTAGAATGAACGTTGACTACATTACGCTAAGTAAAAGAAGCCAGATTCAAAATACCACGTATTGTATGTTCCCATTTATACGAGATGTCCATAAAACAATTTCTAGTTGCCGGGGGTAGGGTTGGGAATGTAGAGTAAGTACAAACGAGTATAAGGGATCTTCTCGGGGGTGATGCAATAGTCTAAAATAGGATTGTGGTAATGTTTGCAGAACTCTGTACTGCAAATAAAATCATTCATATGATTAAAACAAGGAAATTTAATGGTATATAAATTATATTTCAACAACTCTAATTATGGACAAAAAAATCCCATGATGTATAGTATGTTTCCATTTGTGAAACAGGAACTAATGTGTATTTATATCTGCTTGAGTAGGTTTTTAATTCTCCGTGGTTTATAGGATTATGGGTGGTACTCTCCTTATACTTTGTTTTTTGCCTTTTCAGAGCAGATCCATGTTCTTGCTCCCTGCCTTCTGTCTCTTCCCCCTTGGACGTGGGGTAAGAGCGGACTTATGTGTTGGGGCCTCGCCTGCACAGGCTCAGCCTGTGATCCAGCTCCAGCACTGTTAGCATTAAAACTTGGAACGCATGCCCATTTTCCAACAAATTATTACATGTTTTGCTGTCTACTTACCATGGCTGTGTGGTGCTTATATCTTATTTTCTGATTTTGAAAACACTTCGCAGGGATTACTTTTACCTTCAGAAAAAGCAATACATTATTTTATTGGTGAGGCGGTATAGCATAATTAAATGCCTAGCTTTGAATCCCAGCTGTGTGACCTTAGGCAAGTTTCTTAGCCTTTCTGTGATGCAGTCTGCTCATCTGTAAAAGAGAATAATAATAAATACCTACTGCAAAGGCTTGTTAGGAAGGCTAAATTAGTTAATACTCATGAAGCACTTAGAAAAGTATCTGGCACACAGTAATATGTCTGTTGCTATCATTATTATTTTCATAATAGAAAGAAAAAATAGTAGGAAAAAAGAGTGATAGGGTTGCATATACATATAACCTTACATATATTGGAATAACTTGTGGGGGCAGGAGCTATATTAGAAAGCACCAATGATAAACGTCATCTGCCTTTCATTTTGTCCGTGGAAAGCAGTTTTTGCCCCAAGTCTTAACACAACAGGTAACAGGGAAAAGTCTCTGGATACAGGGGTAGGCAAAAGTAGGTTTACAGCTGTGAGTATGCAGAACAGAGTCTATTCTTGTATTAGTATTTATTTATTACTATATTATTTGTCTTATTGTTATTGTTTCGTACACTTGTGATTTATCTTTTAGGTAATGACTGCTGGTAACTTAACTTACTTTTGCCCACCGCTGTATATGATACCATGTGAATCGAATATTCAGCTCCGGTGTCAAGTGTGGAGGTGCGAGTCAGCTGGCCTGAACCAGTGATCTGGTGAACAACTGTGTATGCGCAGTGCCCCAGTGTGTGACTGGTGTGCGGAACCTAGGGTGGCATGAGACTGGTAGGGCCTGGAGCATTTCATGCAGGAGGACCTTGTGGGAGAGGGAAGGCTGAGCTGTGTCCTGTGAACCTCACACAGGTTCGAGGAGGCACAAAGGGGAAAACAGGACATTCTAGGTCGTGGGAACAACAGATAGAAGGCTGGGCATTGGGAGTGAGCCTGTGGGTTGGGGGAGAGGGCACAGACATGCCAGTGCAGAACAGAGGAGTCAAGCTGGAGCCCAGCAGGAGATAAGGTTGGGGAGATAACATGGCACTTCGCCCACCAGTGAGGAATTTGGCTTTTATCCTATAGGCAAATGGAGAATGATGGAGGCTTTTGTCCTTGAGGTGTTTAAGGAATGAAAGTGACGGGTCTGCCGATCACTGCGTGATTTCAACAAGACAGTTAATGTCTCTAAGCCTTCCGTCCTTCTGAGGAGATGATAATATCATAGGACCAAAGATATTAGTAAGATGCCCAGAACCATGCCTGCCACACAGAAAATGCTCCATCAGTGTTGGTAGCCAATGCTAACTTCAGTTTGGATCAGAGAAACGGGGGAGATTTGAAAGCAGATAATGCTGGACCTGGCTGCTCAGGAAGAGGGCTATGTCCGAGGCTGTAGCAGTGAAACTTAATTACCAGCCATCTTCCTCTATGGATTCCAGTTCCCACCGATGGCCACACAGACGGCATCCTGGGAAGCGTGGCATGTAGGAACACAGACCTCAGAGTCAGGCTGCCTGTGTTAGAGTCCCAGCTTTGCCACTTACCAGCCATGCCCCTGTTCAGCACATCATTTGCCCTCTGGGCTTCCAATTGGAAATAACCTGAGGACTGTAAAATGCAGTGTCTGAGGTATAAAGGGTGCAAGAGAATAAGCACCATCTAATGGTGATTTGTTGTTTTTTAGAATTCTGTAGGAAGAATTCTGAAGCACATGTTGACCATGAGGGGACTAGGAGGCCAAGTTTTAGGATCTGGCCAGTTTGCTAGTTCCTCCCAAGTAAACTGTTCCCAAAAAGGTCAGTAATTAGGAGCACAGCCTGGAACCTGGAAACAAGTGACAGAGCCTCTGAGTAGCAAACATCTCTCACAAAGCACATCATTCCCACACTATCCGAGCATCTGGAGCCAGTGCGAACCTCTTAGGAAGACAAAAGGACACAGTAAGGTGGCGCATCATAAGCAGCATAATGGCAGATCAGCAAAGGTGACAGCCGATGGCAGGGAGGAGGCAGCACAGCCACGGACAGGGGAGCAGGTTCACGTTATTCAGGTCAGAGACCCCGGGAGCATCGCTGTTTTACAAGACCGTACAGTGATGGATTTTCACAGGTAATCCCTGCGAGTTGTCAACAAAAGATTAATTCATGTCCAGTCTCTTTCTCTCTGTCCAGTAAGAGTTAAATATTCTAAGATATTTCCCAATAAAAGTTGTCAAAATGTGTAAGTTTCGACATTTAAAGGGGAAAGCTTAAATTCTTTAGAAAAACCAATGAATATAATACAGGTTAAATGAAGTAGTCTAGAGAAAATGCGCTCATAATCTAGAGAAATTTTAAAATGTATTTTAAAGATAATTGTAGATGACTTTTCAGTATTAACTGCTGTTAGAAACTATCAGCAGCATACTGACCCTTTCCCATTAATCTAACGAAAAAGAAATCGCTTACCATCACGCATTGTTCTTATAGGATCGATTGCTTAAAATTTCAAGAAAAAATCTGGTTTAAAATTTTTATTTTTACAAAGTTAAGTTTGATGGAGAAAAAGTAACTACATAGCTTTACTGTCTGATATTTATGAGGAGCAAATGAATGTCAAGCTGCTATTTTAGATTCTAATGTACAAATGCATTATTTTAACTGACCATTTATAAATAAAAATAATTACTTAAAAGACTTGATAATCTATTTACTTGAGTACTTTCTGAACAATTAATTCTCTGGTAAATCGAAGCTCTCTCAAGAGTTTTCTTGTGCCCTCTGCTATAAAGACTTAAAAGATCAGAGGAAACAGTGAAAACAAATCCTGAAATAAAATTTTATTTAAGTGTTTCAAATAAATCGGAAGTTAAAATGTATATCAACAAAGGTGCTCATACACATCCCCCATTGAACCCTATTGGGTTCAGTAGCCACTCTCTTGCTGATATCTTGGTTTGCTAACAAAATAAAAGCAAGACAAATGGATAGATTAGCAGTGCTAATAACAATGTAAGTATACCTATATTTTTACCATAGGCTGTTTATATGAGGTAGGGAAGTGGTACTGGTAAGATTAATATTTTGTGGCTCATTCAAAGTTTGAAAATGGAAACCTTTTGTAGACATATAAATATTGGCTATTATGTATTTTATTAAGTTTTTTTTTCTGGCCAAAGAAGGCCTTGTGAATTTGGTTCTTTCTTTACCAAAAATAGAAGAAAACTACACTTAGTTTTAGAGATACATTATAAAAACAAAACTTCACTTAATTCCAAAAGAAAGAATGATGAGCCAAGAAGCCAAACAGTGAGGGTGACTGTGTTATTGATGCCAAGAATTAGACTAACTTTGCTCATTGTAATTATTAACACAGATTGTTTTAGAACCACCTGCAACTATAAAATGAGAAAAATTATATTCACGTGTACCTTTCTATACTTGAGTTGATTATATGGTTATTGTCAGAGTTGGCTGCTGGGACTTGAGGGGGTCAGAAAAACACCCTTAACTAAACAGGACTTTGGGAATACTACAAAGACTGTTCCTGGCCCTTGAAAAATAAGGTAAATGAACTATTTCACCATAGAAAACCTCAATAAGAGTTCAGTTAAAAAAGAAATCTCCAGTTAGTGCAGGATTCATTGCCAAATGAAAGGTGACATTATTTGTCAAGGAGTTTGTTTAGAAAAGGACAAACACCGAAGACTAGAGCAGAGAGGGGGGCTTCCTGGAAGAAGCAAGCTTTCAGAAAAGTAGTATTTGGATTAATGAACCAAATCATGAAGGGGCAGTAAACTGATGAAAACTACAATTAGATCTTCCAAGAGGGGACTGGGACGGTCTCATGAAGGGGGTTTACACGCATCCTTGACTGTGTCCCTGAAATTTCCATCCCTGGGGTGTCTGTTCCCTGCACCCCTCATCTGTCCTTGTTGCTCTCCCCAGTCCGTAGTGGAAGCTTTAACAGGCTCAGGAGGAATACAGAGCTTTTCTTTGCTTCCAGGGAATTTTTATTGAGATAAGCCTGGAAGACTTTTAATTATTATTATGATTTACAAATATTCCTAAAATGGGGAAAAGCAACAAGAAAATAATCACAGAGTGCTAAGAATCGACACAGTCTGGCTTGCAAAGTGTAAATTCCTATTCTTCCTGGGGACCCTGAGGAGAAAGGATCTTGGCTGGGGCTCTCCCAGTCTGTAGCCAGGTTCGTCCCCCACCCAGGCAGGGGCCATCTTTACGCGGCGGCCCCTGCCAGCCAGTGGGTTCTCTGCACGTGACTGATACCATGCGGCCCGCACCCACTAATGGAGGTCCTGAGACCGCCCCCTTTTAGGCCAGATTGCCTTCCGGAAGACCCGCCCCCTCTGTAGTGATGGACAGGTCAAGTCTTCCAGCCTTCTGGGAGCTCACAGCTATTTCCACCTAAGAGTATGCCTAATGAACTCTTATGTGAGGTGGGTGGCCCTAGCACAGTGGTGTGGGGGTGGTAGCGTCATGGGGGCAGATGCTACATGGGGGTTGAAATCCCTACATCTGGTGAAGTAGCTGTTCCACGTGGCACATAAATGTCATGTGCGGCATAGTAAAATAAGATTATTCCTCGTTTACTTGAATTCCAGCTTACCTGGATGTTCTGTATCTTTATTTGCTAAATATGCTGACCCTACTTTTAAGGGTTCTTGGAAACACCATTCCCCCAAGGTCTCTTAGAAGTAGAAAAAAGACCCCGCGGGCCAGGAGTGCTCCTGCTGCAGCCCTGGAAGCCAAGTCTGGCCCGCCACTGTTCCTGTCGGGCCGCAGAGTAAGAATGGGGTTTAGATTTTTAAACAGTCGAAAGAAAATCTAAAGTATTATTATTTTCACAAATGAAAATTATATAAAATTCAAACGCTGGTGTTCACAAATAAAGACCAAAAGTTTTATTGGAATGCCCATTCCTTGACGTTCGCAGCTAGCTGCTTTGGAGATGCAAAGGCAGAGTTCGGGAGTTGTGAGAGAGGCCATCTGGCCCACAAAGCCTAACATGTTTGCTACCTGGCCCTTTAAAAATTGTGAGGATCCCTCCTGCACACTTCCATTTTTTGAGGCTCCTAGTATGATTTTAAAAAAGACACGTCAAAATGGGATAATGCATTTGGAGGTACGCCCAAAGTCTGCATCTAAAATGGTCCTGCCTTCGCCCCTCAGCCTCCCCACCTCCCTCCAGGCCCAGCCGCCTGGTGGGTTAGTGGATGAACATGACATAGGCCTGGTCTGGCAGAGCTCAGGTTTGCCAGGGCAGACAGCTGTGTAAACGAAGTGTTCTGCTGGAAGTATGTTAAGGAAGAGAATGGAGAGTTATGAGGAGCACCCAGTCTTAGAAAACAGGCCGAAAGACCAGAAAGAGCATCTGTAATACTTCAGCCAAGTAGGAAGATAAAGGTTTGGAGGCATGCAAGTGTATGATATATTCCAGAAATTAAAGAAAAGTTAAGTTTGACTAAACCTGAGAGGCAGGGGGTGGCAGGTGGGCGGGGTGGGGGAAATACTAAAGATAACAGCAGTACTAACAGAGTTCATGTAAAGCATTCTCTGTGCCTAGCACTGTTGTAAGTGCTTTCTGTATTACTTTATCTAATTATCACAACGGTCCTGTCATTGTCCCCACTTAATAGATGGGAATTCTGCGGTACAAAGAGGTCTAGTGATTTCCCTATCTAAAACAGGGAGGACAGTAGGAGGTGGACCCAGGCTCACATTATTAACCTCATTCTAGAAAGGTCAAGTTGCTCATCTCTCCTCCTCAGAGAGTGGGGACAAGTGAATAGTGGGAGTGGAGAAGTGAGATATTCCTTGGGTCCCAGGACTATCTCAGACAATGGTGTGAATGGTGGTAGCAACTTAATTAGGGTGATCTATATACATTGAGCTCTCTTAGAGCAACAGCAAATAAAACAAAGGGAGAGGTAATCAGTTAAGTGTGACACAGACTGTAGATGCTCTAGAGAAGCAGAGAGGAAAGAAGATGATGATTTCTTCTAAGGGAGCGGTGACCGGTGCCAGAGGAGCTGGCCTTTCAGCTGGTCTTTCGGACACTCAGAAATAAAGGGGTGTTTCCGAGAGAGTCTTTGCCATCTTTCTGTTTTGTCCTGTCCAGCACCTGTTAGACTCTGATGGCTCATTAATGTTTGTTGAATGAATAAGTACATTTTAAAGTGTACATTTACTTTTGAATAACTAATAGAGTCACATGGTTCAAAAATTAAAAGATTCAATAATCTGAAAGAAGAAGTTTTTTTCCCACCACTGTCCCCCATCACCCAGCTCACCTCCACAGAGGCAACGAGGTTTTATACTTTTTGAGATTTATTGCAGTGACCACCATGTTTTGGACTGGCCAGGAGTCACCCCCAACCATGGATGTACAAAACCACCCTCAGAACCTGACGTCCCTGGGGCGGCCTGGTGCAGTGAAAAACTGGCTCTGGGACCAGACAAACCTCAATTCCTATCCTTGTTCTGTATTCCCTTGAAAAATGACTGAATTCCTCTTTAGGTTTTACATCTGAATTGGGGGTAGTGATTCTCTAGGGATATGAAGATTAAATGAAATGAGATAATGAATATAAATAGCCTGCCTAGGCGTGTGGTGCCAAGGAGGGAATCAATTCCCACCTTCGTTTCATTGTGTTGCTGTGTGGTGACCCTCAGAATTTTCTCCCCCCTTCTTCCCTCCACCCTTTTATTCCACCTGGTGTGACAAGAACCACATAATGACCTGTAGGGCTACAACATGAACCTTGAAAACATTATGTGAAGTGAAAGAAGCCAATCACAAAAGACCACATCTTATATGACTCCATTTATACAATACATGTAGGAAAGGTAACTCTATGTACATTCATGGTTTCCAAGGGCTGGGTTATGGGAGGGTTGATTATGAGGAGTGACTGCTAATGGATACAGGGTTTTCTTGGGGGAGGTGATGAAAATGTTTCAGAATTGAGGTGGTTGATTTTGCATACTCTTGATGTGCCAGAAGCCATTGGATTGCACACCTGAAATGGGCAAATTTTATGACATGTGAATTATATCTCAATAAAGTTGTTATTTTAAAAATGCCCTGGCAGGAAGGTGAGGTAGAGGAGGAAGAGACAGAAGGACCTACAAGTAGGGAAAAGAAAGGGCTGCACTCAGCTTGCAGGTCTAATAGAGGAGTGAGCAACAAAGGGCCTGAACTTTAGTCCTGGCTCAGCCTCCAGCGGGCTGTGTGACCTTGGAAAATCCCCTCACCCTTCTGTGCTTTGCTACCTCATTAAGAAATAAAATAAAATGAAATAAAAGAAGGAGGTAGAACTTGATGACCTAGGGTCTCTTTCTCATCTAAATGTCTACAGTTTGCCTCCTGCCCCAGCTGGGGGAGGAGCGGTGAGGGGAAGCCAGAGATAAGAGGAAAGCAGAGATCCTGGCTGGGGCTCTGCCCTCCTCTCTGCCCTGTTCTGCACCCTGCCCTCCCCTTGAACCCGAAGCCTTTGTTCAGCTTCCCCCACCCCTGAAAGTGCATGCATGCAAGGGAGAGAGTGTGTGGGTTGGGTCGGGTCAGGGTCATAGAAGGTGCAGTCAGGAGCCACACTTGCAGATCTTATTCCATTATCTAGGAGAGATTATAGATCTTGGGAAGGAAGCAACTTGGGAAAATGAATGTAGATTCGAGGTAAATTCTCCAGCCAGAGATGATTTTCCACCTGATCAAGGATAACTCTGCCATCACTAAGGTTCATTAGTATCCTTTAACATATAATAGTGAGCTGTACTCAAGCATGTGCATTATAATTTTTTTATTGTGGTACAGGATGCATAAAGTGTACCATTTTGACCATTTTAAGTGTACACTTCAGTGGCATTAAGTATATTCACTGTTGTGCAACCATCACCACCATCCATCTCTATTTTAAAAATTTTCATTTGAAGTGTAACAAATGTCAAGAATCCTGTGCTTTGCTCCGTGAACTTTTACGTTTCCATATATCAGCCATTTCGATCAAAATACAGACCACTTACAGCACTCCAGAAGGCTCTCTCAGCCCCCTTCCAGCAATTACATTTGAAGGGGTTTTTTTCTTCTAAATTTAACTCTTTGATTGAAAAAAAAAAAAAACACAGCTGGTTCACAAACAACTTAGATGGTTTTGCAAATTGCATGGT
The DNA here is from genome assembly GCA_004027735.1 of Carollia perspicillata. Taxonomy (NCBI): domain Eukaryota; kingdom Metazoa; phylum Chordata; class Mammalia; order Chiroptera; family Phyllostomidae; genus Carollia; species Carollia perspicillata. The sequence continues at coordinate 22,953 of PVKM010019609.1, forward strand.
CAGTATCTTAATGTTTCATTCCTAAAGGTTCAAGCACCAGTGTTCTTGGCAGGAAGGCGCTGCGCTGGCACAGTGCACACGCTGTTCTATGGAAGGTCTGCTCTCCTCCAGCCAGCTGGAGCCTCCTTGTTGCACACCCCAGAGCCAGTGCACAGACTGAAAAATTCTCGTTGGAACGTGCTCTAAATTCCCACTGCAGATGGGACAAAGGGGACCACCTTTCTGGTGAACTGAGTGCAAGGATATTTTCTACTTGCTGCCAGGTAATTTGTTGGGTAAGGCATCCAAACATAGGCCCCATCAATGAGGTCAAAATGTCAGCTGGTTCTGTAGCTGGATTAAAAATGATATAGCCTAGCCCACTTTACCATTCTGTAGCAGAAGCTGAAAGCTAAACAAGGTTAGCATCAGCCCAATTTTTTAGGCTTTAAATATAAATTAAATTTAATTTTTATTGGGACATATAATATTAAAGTGTATAACAATGATTAGATATGTATGTATATTGTGAAATAATCACCACAATGGGTCTAGTTGACCCCCATTACCACACATAGTTACACTTTTTTTTCTGGTGATGAGAATTTTAAGATCTACTCTATTAGCAACTTTCAACTATGTAATATTGTTAACTATAGTCATCATGCTGTACATTATACAACCGGGACATTTATTTTATAACTGGAAGTTTATACCTTTTGACTACCTCTACCCATTTTTCTCTCAATATTTAAATCTGGACTTTTTGCATGTGAAGTAAGAAGCAGAGGACTTTCAGTATAATTCATCAGATTAAGAAAGCAGCCAATAGGAAACTGGGGAAAATAAATAAAGGAGTTTGAAAAGGAAAAATTGGAAAAGGATCATATCAGTCCCAAAGAGAGGAAAAGACCACACAATTTTATGCAGGGAATCTGGAAGGCGGCAAAAACCAACCAACCAACCAACCCTGAGGATCTTCAACATTCTTACCTGCAAAGTTAGCTCCCTGCATTTTTCACCTTCAGCAGAAGCCCTGAGAAAGCCCACACATTTTATTTACCACTGTCTCTCCTGAGCTCAGCACAAGTACCTGGCATGTGGCAGTGAAGAACCGGGAAGCCTATAAGTGAAATCATACGATA
>PVKM010019610.1:0-24067 GCA_004027735.1 Carollia perspicillata
CCCCCCCCATTCATGCATTATGTATGCTGCACTTCCCTGGGACACGAAGGATGTCACGCTCCACGTCCTGCTGAAATGAGGAAATAATTTCAGACAGAGTTTGACCGCAAAAATACCAAAACTTAAAAGAGAAAAGGAAGGCAAAAAGACTTGGAACCCAGTTTCGAGGATTCAGAAACTTTACTAATATAGAGTGTCTCTGTTCAGTAAAATAAATACGTACATACGTACATACACACAGACACACAAAATAAAAAATAAATTATGCAATTAAGATGAATGTTGACATGGCACAGTAACAGCCACAGAAGTACATTCTTTGATGCCCCCAAAATATTTCTGAAAGTGGTTGTTATTGAACAAGGTTCAGCACACGTTTTCTGTAAAGGGCCAGACACTAAATATTTGAGGCTTTATGCTGACAGGATCCCCACCATAAATACTCAGCAAGTCATGGGAGTGCAAAGACAGACAGGGGTAAACAAATGAGACTGCGTTCCAGTGCAACAGTATTTACAAGGACATGTGGCCACACAGATTTGGCCTGTAGGCTGTAGTTTGACAACCCCTGAGGTAAAATATATACTTTTACAAATGAATTAATATTTTTACGAGGCAAGTTAAATATTTAAAAGCATACAATACGGCCTACTTTTGTAAGGTGATCATTCCCTTAGAGATCCCTAGCCTCTTTGATGAGCTGGGCAAGTAACAAATTCTCCCAAATCAACATCAATTAAGAAGGGAGACATTTTCATTGCCCACATCAAAGTATTCCTGGAAGTAGACCCAGCATCCCTTCTGTGTTAGTTTTAACATCTCCATCATCAGGTTTAATAAAATCTCAATAGTTTTCAGAAGCAGGCCCGCAAACATTTTCTCTAAACTCTGCCTCAAAATCATTTATTAACTTCAGCCATGGGTACCACGGCAGTTCTCTCGCAGTGGTGTTCTGCTACTCGGGGGGAGAGCAGGCTAGGGAAACCTGAACGTGTGTCTGAAGCAACTCCATTCAGTGTCTATTCAGGGATTCCTGTCAAACCCAAGACAAAGGGGCAGAATCTAACATCCTTTTAAATTCACCGCCTGATTCTCATTTACTTGTCCTGATTTCTTTCGATCTCCAGGCACATCTGCCAGTGTTTATTTTTATGGCTGATTTACAGTAAATGTTTGATTAAGATACCTCCCTATCTTGCAATGCTTAAGATACCTCCACATCTTGCATTCTTAATATGCAGCATGCATCAGGCAAAGAGCAGAGTTTAAATTGTCAGTTCAAGGTCAAACTAAAACATTTTGGTTCACTTGGCCAAACCAGTGAGGTTGGCCGACTCACTAGTCGATTCACAGACTCATCTCTTCATCTTTGGTGCATCTGGCAAACCCGGGGAAACATGCTGCTTTCAAACAAGCTCTCTCTCTCTGTCTCTCTGCCTCTTTTTTTTTTTTTTTTTTGCTGTCACGCTACAGCACAGGTGTTTCAACTGTATCAGTACAGTCTGTCATCATAAGCTGGAAAATTCAGAATAATTACAATTTTTCTGTGTTCAGAAGTAAGTGGAAATTTTCATTTAGGGGCATCATTTGCTGCTCATGAAAATGCATTTATTTATCTAATTACCTCTACTCACTCGTATCACTTAATGTGCTGTACTTGATGCTGTTTCTAATATGACCTTGAAAACAGGTAAACTCTCTGTGTGTGCAGGGTGAAAATTTAGATAACTGCAATCAATTAAAATGACTATGGTGAGAATTGGACCACTATATAATTGAGTTGAATCACCTTAACACTAAAACCTTTTTTTTTTTTTACCAAGCAGCCTTATTTTGCAAACTCCAGTTGGGAAAACCAGATGGCATATGGTGGAAGAAACCTTCAAATAGTCATATGCGGATGTGGCATCAAAGAAAGAGAAGACAGAGGTGAACACCGTAGTTGTCTCCCCTAGAGCCTTTCCTTCTCTCATTTTATTAAATGTGAGAATCTGTGGGTAGAATCCTCTGTGTCTAACTCAGTCAAGGTAATCTAATCTCCTTGCCACAGTAGATGGTTGAGGTAACCTGTTCTATGCCAATTAGCAAATAGCATTCCCTCAGCCCTTTGCACACATAATTAGGGCCAGTGATATAGGAAGGAAAGTTCTAAGAGTAACATGGAGAACTGTTATTCTCACATCAGAAAAGCCATACCAAGCCTTGAAGATGGCCTTGTAGCTTTATCAAACCAAGCCTAAAGGTAGACCATCTGGTCATATGACCTAAATAATCCCTTTACAATTTTATAGGTATAATCTACATTTTTTTAAATATACAGAAATAAAAGTAAATGCTTACAAATACACAAGTCCTTTATTTATATTAGGAAATGCCAACCCGTAATTGATATCAAACTCTTTTTTTTTTAAGTATTTAAGATGTTGTAGAATGTTATAACTCATAGTTTTGCACTCAAGTAATTAGGAATAGGAAGAGCACTACCATGGAAGCATTATTGACAAACTAATTCTGTGTACTAGAGGCAGGATACTTTTACTGTTTAGCAAGTTAAGGTTAAAAGCCTAAAATACCCTTGCTGGCATAGCTCAGTGGATTGAGTGTGGGCTGCGAACCAAAGGGTCACTGGTTCAATTCCCAGTCAGGGCACATGCCTGGGTTGTAGGCCAGGTCCTCAGTGGGGGCCACTTGAGAGTCAACCACACACTGATGTTTCTCTCCCTCTCTTCCTCCCTCCTCTCCCCTCTTTCTAAAAATCAATAAATAAAATCTTTTTTAAAAGCTTAAAAATAAATGCAGTAAGTATGACAGCTTTGATAATGAAAAGATGATCTAAGTGATATGAATTAGCATGAAATGTATATTAACTTGAGATTTGGTACCATATTGGGATTATAAGAATGGAAATGAGCAATAGAAACAAACAAAATATTTTCCTTTATCATTCCTGATCAAAGATATGCCAATGTTTTGATAAGGAGACCACAGGTGACTTCCACCATTGCCATATCATGTGGCACATCGAATGAGGACTTCTCTCCAGATCCTCATTATGCTGCATGCATGGGATTCCAGCTTAATTAAGGTCCTACATTAAAGAGAGGTAATTGAATTAGAAGGAACGGAACAACCTTGGAGACCATCATTCCGCAGCCCAGCTAGACCTGTCCAGGCAAGCAGTTGTGACTCCTTGTAAAGGTCCTCTTCTTGTTTGCACGGGCCCTGTTACACCTGCCATTGCATTCTCAGCGTGCTGTGCCAGCAGCTCTAATGACCTAAGACATGCCTAATTTTAAGTCAAATAGAACTATTAGCTCTATTACAACTGGTCTTGGCTGTGTCCAGAATTTCTGGAGCCTAATGGAAGTACACGGGGTCATCCTACATCCCTCTCCACTTAGTTTAGTCTGAAAAATTTGTTTTCCCTTCCTTCCCTGAATTTACCTCAATTTGTGCACAAATATGTGAAAATGTATGCAAATAATATGCTTGCAGAGGGGTATAGATATTTGAAAATACACATATAAATATTCATAGAGTCCACTGTCCTCAAAATCCCAGAGGCCAGTAGCATGAAATCATGTTGGAAAACCATATTAGAGCTCATATTGAAGCAAAATAAATATTGGTATAGAAGTATCACTTAAAAACTAGAACTATGTACTAATAGTTTAACTTCTTTCTGTATTCAATCATTTACCCCATTAATTTCAATGTTGTCAGCCTAAATGTTCAAAAATCTTGACTTTCTTTTTGAAATAAATGTCAGCATCTGATTATATTTTGTCATATATCTTTGCTTTTCATATGTTATTATAGGTTATTTGAGGGCATGGATGGATGAATAAATTAATAAATGTCAAAATGCTCATATTAAACATTTGTCTTTATTTATTGAGTAAGCTTCTTAGCTATTAAAAATAAAAGTACTGATATAATAGTCATCAAATTGTAAGCTCTGAAATTATGTTTCCTAGGGTAAACTGATATTTAACCAAATAGCATTTAACAGAAGAGTTGGGGAAATTTTTTAGTGGAGGTTAGATAACAAGCTACAAAGGATCTACTGAATATTGGAAGAACAGAGGACAAGGACCTGGAAAAAGAGATAGTCAATATGTGTCAGTATAATTGATGCAGAGGGGCCAGAATTTTAAGGACGGGACTCATGCTGCTAGCAGAGAAACAAAGAGCTACTAGTGAATTTGTGCAGACACAGGAAGTGGCCAGTGAAATCCAGACATTATAGAATATGAACAGCATGAGTTAACAGTGTTTCTCAAACATTAATGTGCGTATGAACCATCTGGGAATTTTGTTCAAAATGCAGATTCTGCTTCACTATGTCTGGGGAAAATCTACATTTCCAAGAAGCTTCCAGATGATGCCCATGCTGTTGGTTCTTGGACCCTCTATTTCGAAGGAAGGAAACATCCTCAGAATGAATAAAGATCTGGGAGATGTCTACACCTCACCATATATATGTTGTGCCTATAATTTGCTTATGTGCACACACACAGAGTTCATTTCATAGTTTAATTCTTAACTACTCCATTGCTACCATTCTGAAACCCGAATACAACAAACCAGATCATTTAAAGCCACAAGGTATTTGCTCCTTATTCTGAAGTTCCATTGGTTATCTGAAAAGGTAAGCATCCTTTTCATAACTTAAGGAAGTTACAAATTCTCTGAGCATCGACTGCATCACCTATCTTTTGGGATGTGTGCCTTGCCTATCTGAGTCCCTGCTTCTCTAATTCTAGCTGAGTGACTAGAGAAGTGACCGGATCCTTAACAGCCTCAGTTTCCCTATTTCTAAATTATTGATAAAATCTACATTCCTTTTTATAAAGATTGTATTTATTTACTTTTAGGGAGAGGGGAAGGGAGGGAGAAATAGAGGGAGAGAAACATCTATGTGTTAGAGACACATTGATTGGTTGCCTCTTGCATGCCCTCACCTGGGGACATGGCCCACAACCCAGGCAAGTGCCCTGACTGAGAATCAAACCAGTGACCTTTTGGTTTGCAGGCCAGCACTCAGTCCACTGAGCCACACAAGCCAGGGCTGATAAAATCTATATCCTTGAAGATCAAACAGGCTAATAAATTAAAAATGTTTAGCACAGCCTTGGTACATCATGATTTCTCATTAGATAACAGTGTTATAAATACTAGTAAAATAATATAATACTATCATGCATTTTCTAAAGGACTATGCAGGTTTATTTTTATTATTAGAACTCTATAATTAGTCTTTTGGCTCTGGGTGTGCCTGAAGATAACTATAATGCTTTCCATTCCATTTTCATGAACTTCTTTAATTCTATTCCTTGTCTCTTCTTGCAAAGAAACTTAGTATTCAAACCTAAAAATGTCCTCATAAAATAGCATTTTGTTCTTATGCCAATAACTCAGAAATGTAGGTCAAGTAAATACAAGTGGTGTGTGAAACCAGTGCTACTGACCAAATAGTCAAACATCATTAGTGTGACTATGATGGCCTGGAGGAGCCAACCTACCTTCAGAACTGTGCCTTTCTTCTGTCTTACAGTGAATACTCAGGGGGTGGGAAGAAGACTTTTTATGTTTAGAGGAGCCCACCATTTGCCACATTTAGTTTCATTTGTTGTAATACAGTTGTCTTTCCTCAAGTCATTCTAAAATAGTAGCCTATGATAGCAGCGCAATTATCAATAATTAGAATGTTTACTACACGTTATGAGTCTCTGGAGCCCTTAAGTAATACCATGAATCCGCCCTTCAAATTTATAAATAGATGGAATCAACAGACAGTTAAACCTCAAAAACTCACACCATGCTAGTGTGCAATTTGTGATTTATCAAACACAGGTCTGACTGCCCTGGCTGGTGTGGCCAAGTTGGTTGGAATGTTGTCCCGTGGACCAAAAGGTCATGGGTCCGATGCCTGGTCAGGGTACATGCCCAGGTGGCAGGTTCAGTCCTTGGTCCGGGTGCATACAAGAAGGCCACCTGTAGATGCTTATCTCTGTAAAACAGTGTGCCGTGTTATGCCTGCAGCGAGCAGCCTCATATATCTTATGTTTACCATCTCTCCTGATCACATCCGTTTCTTTAGTGCTTGATTTTATCTCATGTTGTTTTATAAGTTTAGTGTAGCCTAAATTTACAGTGTTCATAAAGTCTACAGTAATGTCCTAGGACTTCACATTCACTTACAGCTCACCCACTGACTCACCCAGAAAAACTTCCAGTCCTGCAAGCTCCATTCACGATAAGCAATGCTCTACAGGTGTACCATTTTATACTGTATTTTTATTGTAACTCTTCTATGTTTAGATATACAAATACCTAATATCACATTATAATTCCTACAATACTTAGGGCAGTAACATGCTTCACGGGCTTGTTGCCTAGGATCAATAGGCTATACCAGATAGCCTAGGTGTGTAGTAGGCTATACCATCTAGGTTTGTGTAGGTGCACTCTATGATGTTCACACAATGATAACATTTCCCCATCATTCATTTTTTAGAACACATACCCATAATTAAGTGATGTGTGAGTGTACATTATTATTAAGGCATTTTAACTCACCCAAGGAGATACAGTATGATGAATAACATTGTTTTCAGTTTATTAAAGCAAAGTTTGCAGATCGTTGAAAATATTAATGAGGTCTGTCCAGAAAGTACCCAGCCACATACTATGAAAAATATAGACAGTCATTGAAGAAGATACAAAATACATGAAACATTGTACATAGGACAATGATGACTTGGTCCCCTTCAAAGTAGGCACTTTGACATCACCATCAGCTGCCCCATCATATTTTCTTGAATCTCATCAACGGTCTGAAATCTTTTCCCATTCAAAAAGGATTTTAGTTTTGGGAAAAGCCAGAAGTTGCAGGGCACTAAATCTGGGGTGTAGGGGTGCTGAGTCATCTGGGCAATTTGATGTTTCACCAAAAAGTCCGCATGAGATGTGATGCATGAGTAGGGGTATTGTGTGATGAAGCTGCCAATGACCAGTTGCCTATAGCTGTGGCCCTCTGAATCATCAGAATAGTTTCTGCAGAGGAATGTTCAAGTTCACCTAACACAAAATTGGAAGCAGTTTTGTGGCTTTACTGGCTCAGCCATTTTGAATGCAGTGGCCACATGGTACACATGCTCACTCAGTAGTGTCTACCGCCCCCACTGGCTAGTACAGTGAAGTCATCATTGTACACGTGCATTCCAGTCCACTCTCCTTGGCTGCCTGGTTACCTGCATGTCATCGTGCAAACCATCCTCATTATATTAACCATGACTGCACTTTTTCCAGACAGACCTAATGTGCCTTCTTGACTATTGCAACATAAATGTTTAGAAATATTTTCTAATGTCTTTAGTGAGAACTTGCTAAGGTAGAAATCTGAGCACTGCTGGGTTACATGTCAAACTACCAGGTCTTACAGCTCAAGGAACTTTAGTAAAAGAACTTGAGCTATCAGTTACACAGACTGAATGTCTTTCATGTTACATATACCTTGTTCAACAGCAAGGTACCTAAAATTCAAGTACAGTACTGCATAATTGATCTAGTCATTTTATTCATGTGCATAAAGTTCACTACTTCAGTACAAACAAGAGATTTTTATGTGCAAATATAAATATTTTATATGCAGCCTAGAGCTATAATTTATTCTGTGACAGTGCAAAGGATGCTCACAAAATTTACATCACAGGGCTTTAAGTGACTAATAGGGAAAAATAATACTAAATTATATCATCACATAGAATTATAAATATGCTAGCAAACTTCAATATACATCTGTTTATAACTTTAATATAGAGCTACAATTTATGCTGTGACAGTGCAAAGGACGCTCACAAAATTTACATCCTGAGGCTTTAAATGACTAAACACTAGGGGGAAAATAATACTAAATTATATCATCATTTAGAATTATAAATATGCTGGCATACTTCAATATACAACTGTTTATAACATTAATATGCATACAGTTAAATATATACATTGGTAATTTAAAATAGTGAGAAAATGGTTTTATTTTCATTTTATAAATCTAGAATTAAAAATAAATGCTCCCCAGGTTTCACGGGTGCATCACTATGCATCCACGGAATTGCTTCCCAAGTGTGAGTCTGCATCACACTTGACCGGAAGGAGTTTCTGATTCAGTAGGCCTGGGGGCAGGGAACCTAAGAACTGGCATTTCTAACAAGTTCCCCAGGTGACATTGAGGCTGCCAGTCCCGGCAACCACACCTTGAGTGCCACTGCTCTGGAGTATATTATTTTAATTTGGCATACACAGTCGCTCATTCTCTTTTGACACTTACTTTTTCCCATTAGAGCAAAGGTATTTAGAATTTGTTAGTAGGCTTTTTTCATCATATTCTTTATATCAATTATTAGAATCATCTGAATATTTAAAACTATAAAAATATCCAGGCCTCCCATCTTTAGATGTAAGGCAAGGCCAGAGATTCTCAAACTTGGCTGCCTATTAGAATCTACTAAGGAGCTTTTCAAATCATGAGGCCCAGGCTGTACCCCATACCAATTAAGAGACTTAGAGACTTAATGAGTCTCTAAGATACTTAATGAGGCCCAATGTGCAGCCAAAGTTGAGAACCAACCTGCGTGCTTGAGAAACACTGTGTTAGGAGTCTGTGTTCCAAAGTATCCTCTAGTGCTCTCTTTCTATGAGGATGACAATAATCACAAAAAATCAATCTCTCTCTCTGTCAAACTGCATCTTGGTATTTGTATTCACTGGATTTACTACATTTAAATCTCTAATTTTTAGGGATTTATAAATGTTCTAATGGAAATACTACACTTCAATGCCTGTTTTAAAATAAGACATGCTATTTTATTAGTCTATTTTAATGCCTTTCAATCTCCTGCTTAATGCCAAGAGGAGATATATATTTAGTAGGAAAAAGCCCAACAGATTTTTTAATCCATTTTGAGACCTTACACCTGAATGGATGGAAATTTTCTATATTTGTTCACTTAAAATATAGCTAGTATACTTGAGAAATTGAACTTTACATTTTGTTTAACTTGAATTAATTTATATTTAAATAGTCACGTCTGGCTAGCAGCCGTCATACTGGACATACAACCTTAAATAATAAGCTTAATCTAGCACTAAACTGGCCTGCAACAAGTAGTACTAAATATTTTATAAACTTTTAATAATACATACATATGTGCAATATATATGATGATTCTAGAAGATTTTATATGTACTAGGCTGTATGTTAAGAAATGAAATATATTGTTTCACTTGGTTCTCATGATAACAGCTGGTAAAATTTTTCTGTAGAGCCAGAGATTAAGCATTTTAAGCTTTCAGGCCGTGTAATCTTTGATACGACTTCTCAACTCTTACGCTGTAGTGAAAGCACTCGTGCACAATCCATACAGTGTAAATGGGTGTGGCTGTGCACTAATAACTATTTGTAAATGGGCAGTGGGAAAGATTTGGCCCATGGAGAATAATTTGTAGGCCTCTATTCATGATAATTGTATAATTTTATTGATAAGGAGCTAGTAGCAGAAAGTGAATGGACAGCCACTCCAAGCAAGTGTCTCATTTCTACTACAAACACTTGCTTCGAAAACTCACCTTCCTACTTCTGATTAGCATTTTTTGGAGGTGTAAGAGGCAATTTCTCGACCTGAATTATCCATAATAAGGAATGCTTTCCTCCAGTTTTCTACCTGGTCATCTGTTCAGAGACAAATTGTCCTTAAAGTGGTATCAGGCACACTATTATAATGTGCTGCTTGTAAGCCAGGATATTATTGTGCAATTCATGGTTCCAACTGCTAGACAGGAAGGGCAGTTATTACACAGCAGTTAAACATTATGTGAACGTGTGTATATTATTGTTAAACACAGGTATAAGAAGCTGATCTGCCACATAAAATTAATTCACCTAACAGTAATTAAATGCCAATTATGTTCAAGGTCATGATTCTTCCTAGGGAAGCTAGAGTCTCAGTAGGGAGATGTGATGTACATAAGTCACTGTAGTGCAAGTTGACTTAAGGGAGGTAGAGGCTAAGTACCATATTTTGCTGTGTATAATGTGCACCCACATTTTTGGCTCAAACTTTCAGGAAAAAATCTTTTGTTTTAATTGTTTAATTAAATTATGTATTGATTTATATTTGGAAACAAAACTAATTATTGTATTCCAAGGTATTATTTTGCATATGGATATTGTTGCTTTGTAGAGTTATACTTTTAACACATAAGCATAAATAAAATAATTTAAAACTTTTATACAGATACAGAATTAGTACTACCCATGTATAATGTGCATCCTTTTTTTCAAAAGTATTGTATAAACATAACATAGCTACTCAAGAAAATCAACAATCAGGAAGACCACTGCAAAATGTAATTAGCTTGTGAAGATGCATATCCTATGGAAGGACTGTGTACGGGGCTAAAAAGTTCATGCCTACATAAGAAGCAGTGACACAATTTATTATCATGTGATATCCAGGTTTGCAATAAAAAATAACTAGGATTGAAGACCTTCAAGTCTTCCTATTGCATAATCTAATACAAACTATGTCAAAATGTTTACAGTCAACAAAATATTTTTGATCTCTTGTCTCTTGTGGTAGAGCTGTATGGTGCATGAGCTGAAGACTTTTGTGGTAAGTGAATAGATGAAGGATGATGATAAAGTCTTTAGTAAGTAATTATTACTGGGACAGAAGCCAAAATGGCACATTTCTGTTCTAAAGTATGTAGGACTCAATAGAGTAGAAACAAACCATTAATAGTAATGGATCCCTTAGTACATCCACTAATATTTTTATCCACACTTTTAAAAAAAGGCTTTCAGTATATTTTTGTTATTTCACCACATTAACAATAAACATATTCCTTGTTTCTCCCCCACCCTACCTCCTCCTTACCTTTCTTCTTACTAAGTCTTATAAATAAAATATGTTACCACTTTCAGGGATTGCTTGGCAACCCTTTTGTTGTTATTGTTTAAGTGAATTCTAGCTATATTGCCATTAATCCAAAAATGTATATTTGACAGGATTATGGTGAGGAAAAGCACATTATTACACGTATGTAAATCAGATGGTAAGTAAAAACTATTTGCTCAGCATCTAAATAGGTTAGTACAAGATAGCACACTTTCATCAGAACAGAACATAGTATTCTCAATTACAGTGACACTTTCTTTAACTGCATTCTTACTTCACTGTGGACATGTTATCCATCTGTTACGTGAATGTTTGAGGCAATTTGCACCTTCCTGAATAAGACCCTATTTTCAGGGGTAAAATTTTAGGCTCTCATATTCTATAGGTTGCCAAAAACAAGAAATATTAAAATGTTACATCAGCTGGCAAAAATTATGGAAAAGACAAGACTCATTTTATCTTTATTTTAGTTGAAGCATTTTATCTTCATTTTAAATTTAAAGTGCCTGTTTTCGCTCCTACAAAAGTAGTGCGCTGCATACCAATGCTTTGAGGGACCCAGAAACAACATTATACAAACTCATTAGCACATAGATTAAGCCAACAGAAAGAAATTATTGTTTCACTTAAGGAGTATCATTCCAGTGCTAATGGTTTGGTATCTGGTGACATGGCAGAGGTACAATGTCAAAGAGTGTAACGTTCAGATGAGACTTGAAACACTCTTTGGAAGGGGCAGGCACACATTTTATCCTAATATATAGCCATCAAGATATTTTTTATTGTTATATTTATTGTTTTAACTATAAGGCCCATATAAACTATCACAAACCTTAGAATCAAAGATCTCTCCAACAGGTGACATCCCCACTTCCCACAAAAAGAGGTTTCCTAATGCAGGAATACATACTACATTCGAGAGCAACCCTGATACGGTCAGGGTGAAGGTCAGCAACATCCAGTAAATTGAATAATAACCATTAAACTATATTCTGAGCAATCGGTCAATGAAGAATAATCGACATGTTAAATGCAGGCTTACAAAGTATTACATGTTTTAACTGATGCAGTTCAGATGTACTCTTAGTGAAAAAGTGCATAATATTCTTAGCTTTTAATGCTTTGTAAGAAGAAAAATAGTTTAAGCATTATAGCAATTTGTTAATGTCACATATCTGAGAGCACATTCGATTATTGCACCAAAAGCCAGAAAATTAACCCCAGAGCCAATCTAAGATATTACTTAAATAGTGTTCTTACCAGAGCAGTATTAAAGGCAGTTCAATAAAACAGTTGTAAATCTCTTAAAAGGAGAATTTCAACTTAGCATTAAGGCAAACTTTTCTTTAAATTGGATGAACCCTAAGAAGCCCACAATTGGTAAAAGAGGGTTTTAAGTAAGATGATAAGACCCCCCCAAAAAGATGAGGTACTTTTATACACTCTCGCAGAAGTTTAAAAAGAAGTGTCCCAAATACACAGAACACACATTCCCAGTTCTAAATTTGAATAGGGTATCCGAAAATATCTACCAAATAAATTGTTGCTGCAAATTAAAAAAATTCAGGGGCACATAGTTCAATATTTTGGTAATAATTCTTCCCACACAGAATGTTTATATTCTACTTGAATAAGATCACAAATTTCAAAAGCATCGCTGGACACTCTGACGCCGTCTCATCAGCTCTAAACTAAAATGTCTGTGCGTGATTGGCAGGTAATGCAGACACTGAGCAATGCATTCTTGATGTGCCTTTTTATTGAGATGTTAGCCCTGAGTAAAGGGCAGACCCAAGGCCCAGTTTCATCATGGTACCACTAAGACTGGATCCAAGATACGGATACCTTTATATCCGGTAACCCAATAGGTTAACCATTAAACAAATAAATGCATACCGCTAGCATGGCTAGATAAATCTATAGCAGGTACCTATGTGTGACTGAGGTAAAAAGCACTACTGTTGAGTCTGATTTCTGACTTTGTAACTCACCATTTGGGGCTCACAAATACAATCACTACTATCCTTTTCTGTGATACCTGATTTTAGAGGGCACTGTCCGCCACATGTTTCTCGTATCAAACTTTAGTGTGCATGAGAATTACTTGGAACATTTGGGAAAAAACAAACTTGAGCCACACCCCTGGAGCTTCTGATTCATGGGTCTGACAGAGGGCCCTTAGCCTGCACTTCCATCTAGTAGGTCCACAGGTGATGCTGCTGTCGCTGCTCCATAGAACACACTGTGAGTAACAGAACATGATGTGCATGTTTAGAGCCGAGGAGCAATAGACTACACCATATAGCCTAGGTGTGTAGTAGGTATACTATTGGGTTGTCCAAAAAATTCATTTGTTTTTTTTTCTGTACAGTGGCTCTAGTAGTGATTAATTGTCTCTAACTTCAATCAAAACGATTTTGTTAGATTGTATTGTGACAGCTGTCATATCAGCATGCATTTTAAAAACTTATCAAAAATATTGAATTTGTGTGCAGCCATTGTAATATTAAAGATGGAAGAAAATATGCAAACTTTTTGGCATATTATGCTTTATAATTTCAAGAAAGGTAAAAATGCAACTGAAATGCAGAAAAGATTTGTATGGAGCAGGTGGTGTGACTGATTGAATGTGTCAAAAGTGGCTAGAGGGTGGATGAGTGCAGGGAAGAGGAGGAATAAAGGGGAGGAAAAATTGGGAAAACTGTAATAGCATAATCAATAAAACATACTTAAAAATGGTTTGTAAAGTTTCTTGGTACTATTGACATTGTGGCCAAATAATTCTTTGCTGTGGGGCTGTCTTATGTATTGGAAGATGTTTAGCAGCACCCCTGGCCTCTACCCACTAGAGGCCAATAGTGGGAGATTGCCAACATACTCAAAACATCCAGATCAATAAAGTTACTGATGAAAGTGAAAAATATGTCTTCTGTTTTATGGAAAAAAACCTAAACAGACTTTTTTGGCCAATCCAATATTTAGGTTTATGTGAATGAACTTTATGATATTTACACAATGAAGAAATTGCCTAAGTATGCATTCCTCAGAATGTATACCCATCATTAAGTGACACTGGACTGTACTTTTATGGGGATTGTTAGTAAACTGGACACAAACTTAAAGATATATTACTATAAACTTCCTAGCTTTACATAGAAAAACAAAAAAAAATTGTCTCATTCACTGCCGCCTTACTCTAACAGATAGTTTGTGCAGAGAAATAGCAGCAACAATGTATTTGGAGATTTTGGCTTAAGAATAACTGACATGAATGACAGCAGTCTTATAAGAGATGAGAATAAGGACTTGGAAATAGTCTGTTATAAGGTATTGAAAGTCCCATGAAATGGTATAAAGTTACTTCAAGTACACTTGGATTAGTTATAAATGTGTATATATATTGAATCAAGAATTTGTTTTAAAAAAGTATAATTAATAGGCAAAGAAAGGACATGACATAGGATCACATGGAATGCTCAATTAATACTAGAGTAGGCAGAAAAACAGTGGTAGACATAAAATAAAAAAAGAACAAAGGTAATGAATAGAAGACAGTTACAAATATAGTGGGTATTACTGCAAGTACATTGATAAACTATGTCAACTAGTCACTTTGAATGCTTTAAATGCATAAAATTAAAGATAAAGACTGTCAGTGACTAAAAAGAAGGCCCAAATATGAAGCCAATTTAAATGCAAGGACACAGATAGATAAAGTGTAAAGGGACAAAGAAAGATATATCATGCAAACACTAATCAAAAGAAAGCTGGTCCACGGCCATACCACCAGGAACGGCCGCAATCTCATCTGATCTCAGAAGCAAAAGAAAGCTGAAGTAGCTACCTTAGTTTCAGACAAAGCTGACTTCAGAGCAAGGAAGATCTTCGGTGATAAAGAGGGTCATTACATAATGATAAAGAACAAATCCTCCAAGAACAAACTGTAATCCTCCAAGAACAAACCGTAATCTTTAATGTTTATGTGACTAACAACAGAGTATCAAAATAGACAAGGCAAAAACGGATAGAATTCAAGGAGTAACAGAATAACTCACTATTGGAGTTGGAGACTTCAGCACTCTGCTGTAATTGACAGACCCAATAGACAGAAAATCAATAGTATATAGAACAGCACCATCCATCAGAGGAATCTAATTGATATTTACAGGATACTTCCTCCTAAAACAGCAGAATACACATTCTTCTCAACTCACATGGAATATTCACTGAGGGACCTAATTTGGGCCATAAACCACAACTTAACGAACTCAAAGGAACAGGTATCATGTAAAGCATGCTTTCAGGCTACCGTGGGATTAAGCTTGAAATCGGTAATAGAAAGACAGCTAAAATATCCCAAAATATTTGAAGGTTAAGTCATACACTTATGGGTCAAAAAACAAAATGTCTTGAAAAGGGAAAATATTGTGAAATAGATAAAAATAAATTGGTCAAATTTGTGAGATATAGTAAAAGTAGCGCTTAGAGGGCAACTTATGGCATAGAATGTATATATTAGAAAATATGAAAAAATCTGAATTTTATTATCTATGCTCCCATCTTAGGAAAGTAGGAAGAGCAAGTGGGAAAAATTTAAATTTAAAAAACTCAGTAAAATTGAAAATAAGAAACCAATAGAGAAAATCAACAAAACCAAAACTTGTTTTTGTTTGAAAATATTAACACAATTGATTAACCTATTGTAGCCAGGATAACTAAGAAAAGAAGATACATATATTAGTATCAAAAATAAAAAAGGGCTATCACTACAGATCCCATAGATATTATAATGATGATAAAGGAAAATAATGCAGAGATCTATGCAAATTCGATAACTTAGATGAAATAGGCCAATTTATTTAAAGACACAAATGG
Source organism: Carollia perspicillata (assembly GCA_004027735.1). NCBI lineage: Eukaryota > Metazoa > Chordata > Mammalia > Chiroptera > Phyllostomidae > Carollia > Carollia perspicillata. Next base: position 15,840 of record PVKM010019610.1, read on the forward strand.
CCAAAATTCTTGCAAAAAGAAGTGGATCAGCTAAATGAACCTATATACTGATAATTTTTAAAAAATAGAATAAATAACCTTTAAAAAAAATCACTGTGCTCACTGGTTCATTGGCAAAGTTTACCAAAATATAAGGAAGAAATGATTTAAAAAGAAACAATACAAATTCTCTATAATTTCTTCTGGAAAATTGAAAGAAGGGAAAACACCCTATCTCATTCTATGAGATCACTATTACCATCATGCCAACACCAGACAAAGATGGTATAAGAAAACTATAGATAGATAATGCTTATAAACTTACATGTGAAAATCATAAAAAACTAGCAAATTGAATCCAGTGATTTATAGACACAATTATACACCATGACCAAACGAGATTTATTCCAGGTATGGGCAAAACTGGTTTAATATTTAAAATCAGTGAATGTAATGTATTATATCAACAGGCTACTGAACAAAAATCACACGATTTCATCAATAGATTCAGAAAAAGCATTCATAAAAACTCATCAAGCCAGAAATACAGAGGAACTTCCTCAACTGATAAAAAATATCTACAAAACACTACAGACAACAACAGACTTAAAAGTGAGAAAGAATGGTGAGTTTAATGGGCAGCTTTCCCACTAAAATGAGGAACAAGGCAGGTATGTCCCTTTCACAGCTCCTTTTTAATTGATAAACACTGAGAGGCCTAAAATACCTGCTAATAATCCTGATGATAAAACATTTTAGCTTAATACACATACATATTAATATATATATCTCACTACGTATATCTCACATGAATATACATACATACCATGAACACATATGTATACTTGCACAATTTCCCTCCCATGAGCTAGATGTTAACATCTGCCAGCACACTATTATTTAGAGCAGTCCTGTATCTGTTCTTTCATTTCCATCCTTGGCAGCAACAACTTTGTCATGTTCATTGCTCTGTCCTCAGGGTTTTCAACAGTGTCTGGCATGTTGTAGGTACTCAACAAATACTTGTTGAACAAGTGCATGTGTGACAAAATGCATGAGTATTATAATTAGCAATCTAGTAAATGGTTACATCTTCTATTAGGTCTATGTATCTTTGTCAGAAATTTGTTTAAAATAGCAATTTTCACCAAGTATTTTTTTAAAACCAAACTTAGAAACAAACTTTGAAATTATTCTGTCATTTTGATTAGTGGTAATTTTTGATAAAATAATTTTCTTAAATAACATATACAACACATATATTAATTTTTATGTACTCTTATTTAATGTCTACATTTGAAGAGGTTTATGCACATTTCTATGGAGTAGGAGATCATTTATAAGTTATAAATATGTAGATATAGACACAACAAAGTAATATAGAAATGTAATGTTATTGATACATGATTAAATGTATTTGGAGATAACTGTCTTTATCAATACAGCCTGAGAACATTTATTTCTATCTATGTTTGCAGTTTCCTTTTCCCATAGTATATGATATACTAGGTTGTAAACTCTCTGAGAGCAACAATCATTTTTTTATTATATGTATATTCCTAACATCATGCATAACTGGAAATCAATAGATATGTTTTTGAAAGAATGAAAATCAATTGAATTGAAAATACTGAAGGCATTCCAGATAACCCAATAAAGATATAGTTGGTCTCGTGGAATAATGCATCCTTAGGGGAAGAATTTTAAAAGTCACAGCACTTAATGTAATAGAAGTCTTCTAATTACATGGTTTTACATACCACCCTTGTACACTTAAAATAGTTCCCTTGCCTTAGGGAAGCCTTACTATTCAGACTTGGAGACCATGATGAAGTGGTTGCTATTTACTGGTGGCAAAATGGCCTGAGAGAGAGTACAGACCTTGCAAATCTGAAGTCATAAAGGGACAGGAGCATCACAAAACATAACCGTGTATCTTCAGCAAATGTTGCAGCCACTGCTATTTGGCTTTGATAACACCTTCTCTCTAAAGATGTAATTGGAACTGTATAATTTGGAGTATTAAGGGTACAAAGCTGACAATGCCAGTATTAATAACAAAGGATGCCAACAAAACAGTTTTGACTTCTATTCACAGGTAGATGGCTATCACGTGCATCCAAGGCAGGGTGACACGATTGCTACCATTGTTTTCTACCTGTTGATTTGTGTAAAATACACCCAGGTCAAGTCAAGGTCACTACATCACACACATTAGTCTAATTCCCTCTTGTAAAGCTTATCTGTATTTGTATAAAGCGGATATGATAATTTTAAACATGTTTTGGAATGAAAAAGTGTATAACAGATGACAGAAAGATAAAGCAATGGTTTAGAAACACAGCACATACATCTGTGTATATATGTGTGTTCACAAAACAGGCACATGTGCTAGTAAACAATTTACATATGTTATGAATATTATTTATGTCCTTAAAATTGCAGTGAATGCACATATATATATTTTAAGGTACTTTATAGATAAAGTAATCTAAAGTTACACTATCAGTTAAAAACACAGCTAACAAGTAGCAGAGATATGGTATCATTCAACTCTTCGCCTGATTTCAGATATATTGCACTGCTCCCTACACTTCTTTTTAAAACTATGTTTTCATGGCTGCATGATCTTTCACTCCTCTCTTCCTCTTCCCTTCAACAGATTACAGTTTCATCTTTCCTTCCTTTATTATATTTCTCACATCCATTCCTTTTGGATCCCATTTTAGTCACTCTTAGTTGAGACTTTTTCAACTCATACATTGAATATTAAACTATTTCTGCTTCACTGTATCCCTCCTGAAGTTGCCAAATGTAATCTCTCTAAACACCATTTTAAGCCTGTGACTCACTTGCTAAAATCCCCATGTCCTTCAAGATCTCACACTCCAATCTTATTTTCTGGAGATATGTGATCTGCCTGCATGTGAAATGATCCTGACGCTGCCCTGTGATCTTCATCTCACCTTTGCTGAGGCTTTCCTACACATGCAAGGTTCCCCTGCTTCCCACTTAGCCAGCTCCAATTCAGTCCAGCCTTTGACATCCAACTCTGGCCCTACCAGCAACAGTGTCATTGTCACTGTTGCCATCTTCACCATCATCATCATCTCTCTGTTCTTTGAATCAGACCCTAAAAATATCTTGATTCAAAGAACACATCCTGGGTGACCCTGGCCAGTCAGCAGACCATTTCTTGCCACTCTATAAGAAAGTAAGGACAGAAAATGGGAGAGAGAATTTAGAAAACTTGATTCCCATTTAATATTGTCATGGCGTTGACATGTGAAGATGGACTTGTGGAGATTTTAGTGGATTAAAAATTAAAAACCAAGAAGAAAAAGCTGGCCCCTCCTCAAAGATGATTTGGAAAGTATTGCTTAATAGTTTTCCAAAACATTTTCACAAGTAATGTCAGTATTCCATGTATGCTGAAATAGCAACAATAGATATTGTTTTCATCTTACAAAAATAAAAAGAAAACCGAGAGATAGAAAACGTGATTTGCCAGAACACATTTCTTGTTAGTGGTAGAACTTTTTAATCCAAATCGAGTGATCTTTCCTCTCAGTCCCAGAGCTCACCTACCAGGGGAGCTGCATGGTGAGTGCCCCCGTCTGCCTTATCACAATGGGACACGGTCATGTGCCGCAGATCATTTAAGAGTCACTGGATTCTCCAATAAGTGCCATCTATTGAGACAAATTAATCAACATTTGTATGATTAATTACTTCACAAAAATAAGTAAAACATATATGTTTATTCTTTCTACTAAGAATTACTCTAAAGAGCGATTGACTTTCACATCCATTCACTTATTTTTTCAACCAGCTCACATTTATTGTATTTACTGGGCATCCACTCTACCCTAGGCATTGGGCTTGGTGCCAGGTATATATGAAGAACAGAACAGCTTTTCTGCAATGAGTTCTAGTAGAAAATAGCAGGGATTTGGATAACTTTTCTCATATTTTATGTAATTTTGTGTGTCATTTGGAGTCATTGGAAACTCAATTTTCCTGTTTTGTAAGTACAAAAGCTTTGAAAGAATTCTATCTAATGTGGACATAAAATTCCGCATAGCTTCACCCTGCTGCAAGCCACTAAGTATTAGCTTCTGTCTAAATGTTCTTTCTTCCTGTAATTGCTTTCTTTAGGATCGCTAATCTTCCAGAGAGTCATTGTTTACATTATGCCTTTGCCCATTAACCACCAAGTCATTTCTTTTTACCCTTTACCCACTCCCAGGAAGAATTAAGAGCAACTGTTAACACAATTAAAGCTCAGTTTAATTTCTATGATCCATTTGCAGTAAAACACCATGACTGGGGACTCCTGGAGGGTTTTAAGTACCAGAAGATCAGGTTTGTTCTGCTACCCTAAGTGACCTGTATAGCAAGAAGACAGCACTTTCTATGTGGAACACCAAAACACTCAGATTCCCTCAGCAAGGTCATTCGGACACTCTGTTTTCATAGGAAGAGGCTTTTATAGTAACAACTGTGTTTCGACTCTCTATGAAGCTGAGAATCAACCCAGCAGACACTGTATTCAAATACGACTGCAGCCTGAAATGGAGTCTCAAAAGCACAGAGGCCTGGAATTTTGATCCACTAGGAAAATCCATTCAAGAGCACATGCCCTCAGCATATGACCCATTCTCTGAGCCTGTGATTTCAGGTAGCACACACATTCCCAGAAACGTGTTAGGTTAAAAAGATGACAGAGGTGTCACACAGACTTCGGTAGTTTACTTAAAGTTAATTAATTTAACCTGACCCTTTCCTATAACCGTAAGGCACAGTAGACTACTAGTGATAATTGATTCTACACAGCCTCTGAAATGGTCAAAGACAAACACAGCTGTGCTGTGTGACAGTTCTGGTTGGCTCTGGGTTATGAACTATTTTTAGTACTTAGTTAATAAAGGTGATTTTCTTAAGGGGCCTGCAGTGGAATGCATGAACTGCCATGCCAGGCTGTTAGAATTGGAATTTGCAATGGATGAATCTATAAACATTAACTCCACCAGTGCTGCCTGGTTCTTAGAGCTGAACTGGAGTGCCCACTTGTGGAGATGCTAATGGAGGTAGTTACAGCCTACTTCATGGTTTCCCAAAGTAATTCTACTGTTGAAGTCACAGATGAACTCAATAGAGTCTATCTCCATATTTTTTTTATTTTGTGCTTTGATATTTTATGACTATTATTACAATAGCAATAAATGAATATTTCAGAATGCAGTGACAAGCAACTTATATTAAGTGCTTCTTAGAAATGCTTTACATATATATTTTGCCATCTTTGAGGTTGATGATGTATCATAATAGTGCATCTTAGATGACATCTTATGTTTGGTAAAATATGGCAACTGATATAATCATCTAAGCACCTTCTAAAGAAGATACTGCTTTTACTCCCATCTGAAAGATGAGGAAACTGAATCACAGAGAGTAACAGCCATGGTAATATATCTAGTAAACTGCACAGCTGAGATTTAAATATAAGCAATCTGGTTCCAGATTCAAACTCTTAATTACTATGAGATATTGTCTCAATGACACATTTAGATATTTATCAAGTGCTATCTGAACAGGACCTCATCATCAGCAACTTGCATTGATATTTTCAAGTGTATCCCATTAGTATGAAGATGGCACTGATATGAATAAAATAAAAAATGCATAGTGTTCTGTGTGTTTACTAAGTGCATCATACTGTGAAAATCTCCCTATTTTGTTTTCATCACTCAATAATAATTTTTGCATGAAGTTCTTTTAATATTTTAACTTTTACCCTAACTGTTGCATAATATTCCATTAGGTGAATAGGCATGTGAATGATTTTCATGTTCATATGAAACAGTCCAACAATGAAACATGTTTAAATGTTCTCATTTAAGCAAACTATTCTCTAGGTAAATATAAAAGCTTAGAATTTCTGGGTCATGGATGTGTTTCTATTTGCATTTAGAAGATTTAACTATTTTAACTATGATGCACCAAGCCTATTACACTGCATTTTGTTCCTAAAATGAGCAAGTTATTTAATGCTCTATATTAGAAAAGTAAAGACAACTCATGAGACTTCTGGTCAAATGGCAGCATAGGTAAACACAGCTTCCCTCCATCACACAAACACATCAAAATTGCAACTAAAATACATAACAACCATTAGTCACGACTGTCAGAAATTGAGTTGCATGGAAGTCTCACAGCAATGGAGTTAAAGAAACCACATCCATCCAGACTGGTAGGAGGTGTGGAAACATGGAAGGGGCTGATCCTACATCCATGTGTGGTGGATGAAAATTTGGGAGGGACATCTCAGGAGCAAGGAATCCCAGCCCTACATCCAGCTCCCTAGTCCAGGGTTCCAGTGTTGGGAAGATATGTCCCCATAACTTCTGGCTGCAAAAACTAGTGGGAATTGAGTCAGTGGAAGAAACTTCTAGAGTCTCAAGAAGTTCCTATTAGGGAACCCACACATGGACTTGCTCAGACTCACTCCCTCTGTGCTCCAGCAAGAGGATAGCAGCTGGAAAGGCACCAGTGACATACGGGGAGGAATTGAAGTGTCTGACATTAAGGCGAGAGCTGGGGGGCAGCTTTCTCCCAGAGAGAGAGGCAGCAAGGCCATTACCCCTTTTTTGAACCCTCCCCCCACAGAGCCACAGAGCCAACAGGCAGGTGCCATATCTGAGACTCTGTCAACCTGGCCAACACTGTTTGCCCCACCCTGGATTCCCCCGAGACTCCTTCCCACCCAACATATGGGCCCAACCTAGTTGCTTTTCCATATGAAAAGTTGCTTTGCCTTGTCTTGGCACATGCTTCACAACTTTCTAAATCCTTCCAAATAAACAACAGCCAGCCACTGAGAGTCTGCAGCCTCCATGCGTCTTGCTAAGTGGCCCCTAACTCAGCACCAGAAGCAACCAGCCTAGATTCATAGCTTGGCTTCTCCTGGGAATCTCCAAGCCCACCACGAGTAGCAGCCACTCCAGATTGCTCTATATCTCAGGCAGTGTGGCCCCAGGCAGAATACAAGTGGGGGCTGCCTTTGGCCTGTACCACCCAGGAAAGCCCCAGAACCTGCATACCCACTGGACAGCTGCAGACCACACTGGAGTACCACCACCCTGATCCCACATGGCCGATCCTTCACAGAGGGTGGAGGTTGGTGGTTAGTGGTCATAGCTAGTGCTTGCAGCTGATTGGCTTGGGTAAATTCCTCCCATTGATCTGCCAATGCAATCAAGGCTCAACTACAAAAGAAGGCTGTACTCATCCCACTTGAAGGGCACACCTCGAGTACTCCTCTTGGGTGATAGGAAAGGCTTTGCCATTGGGCCCTAAAAGACACCTACTATATTAGGCCATACTACCAAGACAGGGAGTCATAGCAACTCTACCTAATATATAGAAATAAACAAGGGAGTCTGCCAAAATAAAGAAGCAAAGAGACTTGGTCCAAATGGAAGAACAGACCTAAACTCTGGAAAAAGAACTAAACAAAATGGAGACAAGCAACCTATCAGATGCAGTGCTCAAAACACTGGTAATAAGGATGCACAAGGAACTTAGTGAGGACCTCAACAGCATAAAAAAGATCCAGTCAGAAATGAAGGATACACTAAATAAAATAAAGAACAATTTATAGAGAAAGAACAGTAGAGTGCATAAAGCCAAGAATCAAATCAATGATTCGAAAAATAAAGAAGCAAAAAACAACCATGTTGAACAAGAAGAAGAAAAAAAAAATCCAAAAAAAATGAGTATAGTATAAACGGCTTCTGGGACAACTTCAGGAGGTCCAACATTTGCATCACAGGGGTACCAGAAGGAGAAGAGAAAGAGCAAGAAACTGGAAATCTATTTGAAAAAAATAATAAAAGAAAACTTCCTTAATTTGGTGAAGGAAATAGAGACATGCAAGTCCATAAAGCACAGAGTCCCAAGCAAGATGAATGCAAAGAAGCCCACTTCAAGACACTGTAATTATAATTTAATTATAATTAAAATGCTAAAGGTTAAAGATAAAGAGAGATCCTTAAAAGCAGTGAGAGAAAAGCAGTTAGTTACCTACAGGACAAAGCTGATAAGACTGTCAACTGTTTTCTCAAAAGAAACTTTGCAGGCTAGAAGGGAATGGCAAGAAATATTCCGAGTCATGAAAAGCAGTGACCTACAGTGAAGATTGCGCTACCCAGCAAAGATATCATTTAGAATGGAAGGGCAGATAAAGA
>PVKM010019611.1:0-24089 GCA_004027735.1 Carollia perspicillata
CACCCCCCTTATTTTTTGTCCATGTGTCCTTTATACTTGTTCCTGTGACCCCTTCCCTTTTTCCTCTGAAATTTTCTCCCCTCTGGTTACTGTCATCCTGTTTTCTATTTCAATGTCTTTGGTTATATTTTGCTTGCTCGTTTGTTTTGTTGCTTAGGTTCCTGTTAAAGGTGAGATCATATGGTATTTGTCTCTTACCACCTGGCTTATTTCACTCAGCATAATGCTTTTTATTTAAACAAAGAGCTTGAGAATCTTGTCTTATTTAAATTTAACACAGAGCATATTACAGTTGTGTCTTTTTTTGTCCTTACTTATTTGAGAAAGTCTTTCTGTTGCTGTCACAGATGGAAATAAAAATCCTAGGTCACAGCTGTTTTATCCCATCATTCAGTAAATTGATTGTTCTACTATCTTCTGGTATGTTTAGGATCAGAGAGAAATGAGAGGCCAGAGATTTTTTCCCATTTCTTGTAGAGTTTTTTTTTTTGTAATTTTTGAAATTATGATATTTCGCACATACACATTTAATGTTGGCATTTGCTTATTTTTTTCTGGGACCCCAAGAACACTTAAGCTCATATATTTTTTTTCAACTGAGGAGTTTTCTTTTATTTAATTTTTCATTTCTATTCCATTATTTTTCCTTTCATTGGAACATTTATAATACTTATCTCAATTTTTGTTCTCTACTCTCCACAGATATTATCTCATTATTTTCTTCTTTTGGTCTTTTTTCTTGACTTTTCACTTTTGTCTTCAGCACTGTTTTGCTGAGTGTTGGTTGGCCTTTTTCTTCTGTTTCAGAGGATGGAGTAGGTGATATGTCATTCGATAATGTACTTCTCAATCCACCTTGATTAATGATGCACTTAGTGGGAATTCCACCAGAATTTTCTAAGAATTCTTCTTATTGGTTGGTCCCAAAGCTTGCTTTCACATTTTTGTGTCTTCAAGGATGTTTTATAGGGAAGTTAAGAGGAAGCTTTTCACATTTTTGTGTTTTCAAGGATATTTTATAAGGAAGTTAAGAGGAAGTTAAGAGGAAGACTTCCATCATCAGGTAGAATCTCTCACCATGTTAACTTGGACGTACAGATTCAGTAATTTAAAATGCTTGCAAACATCAGGATGATATATGTTTTATTTGTTTGTTTGTTTAGTTTTTTTTCTATTTCACATACAAGTGAGACCATGTGATATTATGTTTCTCAAAATAAAATATAATATATGAGAAATAGATTATACTTTCTTCAGACATCTCTTTGGAATTTGGTAGACTAATTTATTTCTTATTCATTTATGTGTTATTAGTGTATAAATATCTCACCTTCTACCTTTTCTCCATTGATTTTATTATCAATATATTTCTTTCAATATACCTGTACATTTTAAAAGTCTTTTGGTCTCAGTCAGAATTTGGAACACTCACTACTTGAACTTTATTTTTGATATTTTCTACATAATTTATTGTGAAATGATAGATGTTAAATTAAATCCTAATTTTTATCATTTGCTTCAATTCATGTCTTCTTGACCATCTTCTCATTTTCCTTCCAAATTGTCACATGCCACACCTCTGAGGCAATGAATTTTTTAACACTGCAGCTAAGAACTTGCACATTTTTTATAGCTACCTATATGCTTGTTACATGCACTTTTGCTCCTAGTGATTTAGTCATCCTCTATGATGAGTTTTTGGCAAACATTCATCATGACACCTTTCACTCATCTTCAACACATAGGCTCTGTTGCAACTTGGAAAGCCCAGGGATGGGCCTTTAGGCACTGCCTGCATGATTTGCTTATGATATCTCACCTGCCTGCCTTCCGTGGCAGCTGGGTGGAAAAGCCACTATTTGACTTTTATGAAATGTTTGTTTCCTGGGATAAAAATATTAATCACATTTTTTATAAATTTGTTATAATGAACAAGGTTGAAATTTTGCACATAGTTGTAAAACAATGCTTAATTAACTTTCTGAAAATCTTGCACAGTGCTTGGAAGATAAATAAACATTCCTTTTGTGAATTTTAGATTAAGAAAAATAGACTGATTGTCTTGTATGTCTAGAACTGTACCTTCTTCATTGGGGATCACAACAAGAAACATGGTCCCTGAGCTTAAAGGAGTTCAAAACCTTTTTGGAGAGAAAAGAAACACAAAACAATACTAGACAGTATATAATTGATGATCACAAATCAAAAAGAAAATAAAAAATTATGTGCAGAATGAGTCTGTCCACTGGCAGCTTATCTAGAAGATAAAGCAAGATGTTGAATTGCTTAATATTTAAAAATAAAATAAAATCTTTTTTCTTCCCTGTGGGGTGAATTGTCTTAAGCCTATGTTTAAATTGCATAGTGAGCAACATATTTTTCAAGATTGTTTAGTTTCTGTTTCAAGGATTTTTGACTCCCTTTACTTTTAACAAATTCTTTAATCTCTTTCATTACTAAAAGTGAGAAAGATAAAGAGATATTTTTAAAGCTGTTTATGTATCTCTTTAAACTTGATTTTTTTAGCAAATAAATAAAAATCGATGTTTGTGGGTCAGAATTTCTTTAGGTTTTATGGGGTTGGGAAATTATGGATAAGTTGATATTGGAGTGTAGCAAAATGCCACTTTTTTCCTTTTGTTCCAGCTGCTTTTAACCTTGGGCTGCCACCTAGCAGTGCTCTTCTGTAAATGCTGGATGCAACAGCAGTTTCTGCAGACAGAATTCCCTGGAAAAAAATATTGACTACACAGTGTCATGAAATAAAGTTCTTATTAGTATCTTTGCCTTAGATAGTTTTAGCTGGTTTTTTTCCTTGTTATGGGGCTGTTGAAGAATATAGAAATTTAGGGCTATTTAAGATTTTTGTAGTATACCAAAACTACTAACTTTCTGGGACAAAGGAAGGAAGAAGAAAAATAAAAAGTGAGAGACTAAGAAAGGAGAGGGAGGAAGGGAGGGAGAAGAGAGAAGGAGAGAAGGGAAGAGCTACAAATCGGAAACAATCTTGTTTTGCAAACTTTTCTCTGGGGTGTCACATGGCTTTAAGGAAGTTGTTTAATAGCTCTGTTTATAACTTCAGAAATGAAAATACTGTTGTTGCCCCCAGAAAAGTGTTGCATAGGTAGAGTAAAGGAATTGTAACCTTTTTAGACTGTATGCATGGGTGCTGGTTCTAACCAGCAGCAACCGTTCACAAGCCAGGAAGCTTCTATATATAAAACATTCACATTGTCCATTTTCTTCACTAACCCACGACAGAGCGAGACATTACAGGCCTGCCACATAACAAGTTCTGGAGCGCATGGGCCCTGTTTAACCCATAACTAAAATTATTTTTTTTAAAAGGGTTTCACCTTTCAGTTGGGGCAAAAATCACTTCTTTCCAGACCCTTCCTCAAAGTGAAATGAACAAGACACATGTAGCTCTGCTTTAAGTATTATAACTTAATTCCTATGGGCCTTTCTCACTGCAGTGTCATTAGCCTAAGAGGGTCCTGTTGCTAAGGGCATCTATAGGGCACATGCGTCTTTGTGTCAGTCGGACCCTCCACTCCATCTGATCAAATTCTGTTGTTGGTTTGTTTCAGTTTTGTGGCCATAACAAAGAAAGAAATCTAACCATTTGCAACAACATGGATAAACCTAGAGGGCGTGATGCTCAGTGAAGTAAGTCAGAGAAAGGCAAATAACATCTACTTTCACTTATATGTGAAATTTAAAGAAAAAAATAAATGAATAAACAAAATTAAAACAGACCCAGACACAGAGAGCTGACCGATGGTTGCCAGAGAGGAGGGGTGTTAGAGGACTGGGAGAAAGGGGTGAAGGAGTTAAGAAGTGCAATTTGGCACTTACAAAATTGTCAGTGGATGTAAAGCAAAACGTAATACTATTGCGATAACTATGTGTGGTGTCAGGTGGGGTACTGGAAATATTGAGGGGAATATCATGTAAAGTATGCGATTATTCTAACCACTGAGCTGTATACCTGAAACGAATACAAAATAATATTGAAAGTAAACTGCAATTGAAAAATAAAAAAATAAAAAACAATAACAATAACAACAAAAAAGAATGGAAACATTTCACAGTTTCTGTACTTTTATTTTATCTTTATAGGGTCTGGTGACTTGTAAACATTACCTAGAATTCACTGACATCACACATTCTATTTCTAATAACGAAGCCTGGTAAATTTTCTTTTTATAATAAATATATCCCCCTCCGAGCAGTGCTTCTCAGCATCACTTATTAAGATTTTATTGTTTGGCAGCTGAATCCAAAAGTTTTCTTTCTGAGGGCGTAGTGCTGTGCAATTTCTCATTTGATCTTTCGGAAATCTTTGTTCCAGTTACTGGTAACTATTGCTACTTAACAACCTATCCCCAAACCTGGTAGTTAAAACAACTGTTTTATTACGTCTCACTAGTTTGTTAGTCAGAAATTTGGGAATTCTGGTGACTTGTCTTTTCCAAGTGGCGTTGATGGAGGTCCCTTGGTGGTATTCGGCTGACAGATGGGCTGGTTGGGAGGGTCCAGATGAAAGCTCACTTGTTTGCCACTTTGATGGAGATGGCTGAAAGGTGGCCTTAGCTACTTAGTGTAGTTGGACTATGGACACAGAGCTCAGGGCTCCTAGGGCAAGTACTTGAAATGGCGCAGGCAGAAGCTGAAAGGCTCCCATGACCTAGTTTTAGAATTTCCAGGATGTCAATTCTGTCACATTTCATTGGTCGAGCAATTCACACAAGCCAGGCCAGATTCAAGGGGAGGGAAATTGGAGTCAGCTTTCAATACTGGGAGAACCGAAGAATTTGTGGTCATCTTCATTCTACCACAAGTACCCAGCAGAGTTAATCTAACACTTGATTTTAAGGATTGGTGACATGGCAAACTAGAAGTGACTACTTTGCGTCGCTGAGTTCACTTTACTACTGTGTGTTTTATTATTTATTTTATGAACCAAGCAGTCGAGACAGATACCTGTCCCCTTGAATTTTGTTACTTTAGTAGCAATTGCAGACAAGTTGGTTGTACAGAAAGTCTACTTCAGCCACGACAATGATAACAATGACAACAGCTATTACCGTCCCGCCCCTGCCATCACCACGCAGGGCCCAGGTACTGTGTGTGATGCGCTATGCTGTGAGCTTCACATACATTGGCTCTAAATCTAAGACAATTCTACAGGGTAGGATTCATTTATCATTTTTTTTTAAATGAACAGCGAGGCTCTGAGCAGCTAAGTAAAATGCAGAGAGAGGTGTCTCAAACCAGAATTAGTCAAATTCCAACTCAGCCACTAACTACTAATTTGGCTTTTGAACAACGTCCTTAATTTATTTGTGCTGCAGTTTCTTCTTCTGTGAAAAGTATACTAAGAACACTCACTTCATAAGAATGTAATATAAGTGGAGCCTAATCAACTAAACACACAAGCAAGCAAAATATAACCTGAGACATTGAAATAAAGAGCAAACCGACAGTAACCAGAGGGGAGGGGGAAGAGGATAATGGGGAGAAGGAGGAAAGGTTGCAAGGAACATGTATGAAGGACCCATGGACAGAGATAAAGGGGGACAGGATTGAGGGTGGGGGACAGAGGTGGTGGGGGAAATGGTGGCAGGAAAATGGAGACAACTGTACTTTAACAACAATAAAAAAAATTATATAAATTCAAAAAACTAATAAAGTATATTTCATTGATAAAAATGTAATGGATAAGTATAAGCACTAAAAGCAGTACCGGACATTTGGTTAATGTTAGCTGTTATTATTATTATTGCTCAAGATCATATAGCTGGTAAACATGCTTAGTGAATTCTGAGTGCTGCAACATGGAATAAAAATGAATAACTCCAAAATACCAAGAAACCATATTGTCTTGGGGACTAGAGCAGAGTTACAGAAAGTCTTCACCTTGTTGAATTCTTAGAGGTAATAATCTGTTTTGTAGTGGAGTACAAAAATAAACAGACTAAACAGTCCTCAACTTGCCTTTGTCATTGGAATCTTGATAAGAATTGTGTTTATAGATTACTTTGGGTAGTAGGGACATTATTTTGGGGGGCTTAAACAACAGAAATTTATTTTCTTACAATTCTAAAGGCTAGAAGCCCAAGATCAAAGTGTCAACAGGGTTGCTTTCTTCTTTTATTTTCCCCATCAGTAAATGAGTGAATCAAAAAACTGTGGTACATTTAGGCAATGGAATACTATGCAACAGAAAGAAAGAAGGAGCTCCTACCCTTTGCAACAACTTGGATGGTTCTGGAGTACATTATGATAAGTGAAATAAGCCAGACAGTAAAAGACAAATACCATGTGATCTCACCTATAAGTGGAACCCAATCAATAAAACAAACAAGTATGGACATTTTAATGATGGTAATTCTTCCTGTCCGTGAACATAGTATGTGCTTCCTCTTATTTGTGTCTACTTCAATTTCTTTCTTCAATGTCTTATAATTTTCTGAGTACAGGTCTTTTACATCCTTGATTAGGTTTATTCCTAGGTATTTATTCTTTTTGAAGCAATCGTGAATGGGATTGTTTTCTTTTCTAAAAAAATTTATTTATTTACATTTAGAGAAAGGGGAAGGGAGGGAGAAAGAGAGGGAGAGGATCATCAATGTGTGAGAAATACATTGATTGGTTGTCTTTCACATTCCCCCAACTGGGGACCTGGCCCACAACCCAGGCACATGCCCTGTCCAGCAATCAAACCAGTGACCTTTCAGTTCATAGAGCAGTGCTCAATCCACTGAGCTACAGCATCCATCGAAGATTGCTTTCCTAATTTCCTTTTCTGTTAGTTTGTTATTAGCATATAAAAATGCAACTAATTTCTGTAATTAATTTTGTATCTTGCTACTTTGCTGAATTTATTGATCAGTTGTATTGGTTTCTTGGTGGAATCTTTGGGGTTCTCTATGTACAGCATCATGTCATCTTCAAATAAAAACAGTTTTACTTCTTCCTTTCCAATTTGGATGCCTTTTAGTTCTCCTCATTGTCTGATTGCTGTACCTAGGACTTCTAGTGCTATACCAAACAAGGGAGATGAAAGCAGACATCCCTATATTGTTCTCGATCTTAAGGGGAACACTTGTAGCTTTTGTGCATTGAGGATGATGCTGGCAATGGGTTTGTAATACATGGCCTTTATTATGTGTAGGTGTGTTCTACCTCATCCCATTTACTGTGAGTTTTCATCGTAAATGGGTGCTGAATATTATCGAATGCTTTTTCTGCATCTGTTGATATGATCATGTGGTTTTTATCCTTCATTTTTTATGTGGTGAATCAGATTTATTGATTTACAAATATTGTACCAACTTTGCATCCCCAGAATAAATTCCACTTGATCATGGTGTATGATTTTTTTTGTTGCATTCCTGTGTTTAGTTTGCTAATATTTTGTTGAAGAGTTTAGTGTCTATGTTCATCAGGGATATTGGCCTATAATTTTCTTTATGATGTTTTTTATCTGGCTTTGAAATTAGGACAATGCTGGCTTCGTAAAATGAGTTTGTGAACTCTTCCTTTCTCTTGAATTTTATGAAATAGTTTGAGGAGGGGTGATAGTTGTCAAAATGTTTGGTAAAATTTGCCTGTGAAGCCATCTGGACTAGAGCTTTTGTTTGTTGGGAGTTTTTTCATTAGTATTCAATTTCACTAGGTGTAATCTGTCTATTCAGATTCTCTTGTTCTTCCAGAATTAGTTTGGAAGATTGAATGTTTTGAGGAATTTATCCATTTTTCCCACATTGTCCAGTTGGTTAGCATACAGTTTTTTATTATATTTTCTTACGATCCTTTGTATTTCTTTGGTGTCAGTTGTTATTTCTCTCCTTTCATTTATGATTCTATTTATTTGGGTCCTCTCTCTCTCTCTCTCTCTCTCTCTCTCTCTCTCTCTCTCTCGTCTGGTTAAAGGTTTGTCAATCTTGTTCACCTTTTCAAAGAACCAGGTCTTGGATTCATTGATCTTTTGTATCATTTTTTAAGATTCTATGAGATCTGTCTGGAAAAACTCCAGCCATTGTTAATATAATAAAAACAGTTTACATGCCATCAATATAACTTCTCAGCAAAGGATGGTGGACTGGAATGTGCATATGTGCACAATAACAACTTTATTGTACTAGTCAGTGGGGGCAGTAGACACCATTGAGTGACCATGTGTACTGTGTAGCTGACGCATTCAAAATGGCTGAGTGAGTAGAGCAATGAATCTGTGTGAGGGCTCCACCTGCAGAGCCTCGCCATCCACCATGGATGAGAATAAGTCTACCAAAACATGATCTGCTTGGGGAGGAAAGGTGGCCGATCTCTCAAAGGTGAAGGACCAGGGACCTTTTCCTCAATGGGCTTTTATTGGGTTCAATTTGCACAGGAATACAGGTAAAGCTTATCAATCATTTTCAGGTAGTAAGGATCAGACAATAGATAACATACAAAGAACTATGAGGGCTTATTCAGAGTCAGGGTCAGTTAGCTAAAGGGCTAATAAAACTTTGGGAAACAAATTCATTTCATGCTTGGACCCTTATCAGAAAATTGAAGACATTCTTAGCAAAGCAGGTTTCATAGGATTTTGTGTATTCTTTCTTAGGCCTGATCACCCCAGGGAACCACCTGTTCCTGCCCAGGGCTGTACCACCCTCTGGCATTGTTTCAGGCTTAAATCAGGCAGGGGAAGTAAGGAAGGCAAGAGATTAAGAGACTTCTCACAGACAGAATGAGGACTCTGGTTATATCAAAGCCTAGGGGTGAGGGTCCATCACTTCCTTTTTCTATAGCCCCCCAATTTATTCCCTGAAGGCCCCCCATGACTGTGCCTGTCTTAGGCCATCCCTCTCTTGAGGAATCTTACCTGTTATTGGCTAACCAGTCATCCAACCGAGGCCAGCAGGGTGAAGTAAAAGGGGTCAGAGGTGGCGCCCCTGCCAGGAGATAAGCTTTGTCTCCTTGGAAGCTTATGGTCTCAAGTTCTCTCACTCAGCCTTAGCCATGGTGGGTTACAGCGTCTGAAACCAGGCAGGGTAGTTCCCAACAAATCTGCACCAAATTTTGCATTAAACTTGAACATTCCTCCATGGAAACTATTTGGATAATTCAGAAGGCTGCAGCTATGGGCAACTGGTGATTGGCAGCTTCATTACGACAATGTGTCTGCTCATGCTTCATGTCTTGTGAAGGGATTTTTGGCAAAACTTCAAATTACCCACATGATTCAGTTCCTCTACAGCCCAGATTCGGTGCCCTGTGACTTCTGGCTTTTCTCAAAACTAAAAACACCTTTGAAAGGGAAAGGATTTCAGTTTGTTCATGATATTCAGGAAGATATGATGGGGCAGCTGATGGCTATTGGGAGAATTATGTGAGGTCCCAAGGTGTCTACTTTGAAAGGGACTGAATTGTCATTGTCCTATGTACAATGTTTTTTGTATTTTGTATCTTCTTCAATAAATGTCTCTATTTTTCATACTACACGACTGGTTACTTCCTGAACAGACCTTGTATTTCATTATTTCTGCTCTCATTTTTATTATTTCCTTCCTTCTACTCACTTTGGGCTTTGTTTGTTCTTCTTTTTCAAGTTTATTTAAGTGTAAAGTTAGATTGTTTATTTGAGCTTTTTCTTGTTTTCTTGAGATAGGCCTATAATGCTATTAATTTCCCTTTTAGGATTGCTTTCCCTATGTCCCACAGATTTTGGGTTGTGTTCTCATTTTCATCTGTTTCAAAGTATCTTCTGAGTTCTTCCTTCATCCCTTTGTTGTCCCGTTGATTGTTCAGTAACATGTCATACAGCTTCCACATCTTTGCATATTTTTCAGTCTTCTTCTTGTGATTGATTTCTAGTTTCATACCATTGTGGTCAGAGAAATGATGGATATGATTTTAGTCTTCTTAAATTTATTGAGACTTGTTCTGTGTCCTGACATGTAGTCTATCCTAGAAAACGTTCCATGTACACTGGAAAAATATGTATATTCTGCTGCTTTTGGGTGAAATGTTCTGAAGATGTCAATTAAATCCATTTGATCTAGTGTATTGTTTAAGGCCACTGTCTCCTTGTTGATTTTCTGTCTGGAAGATCTATTCATTTAAGTCAAAAAGTTGTTAAGATCTCCCACTATGACTGTGTTTCTCTTGATCTCTCCCTTTATGTTTATCAAAATTTGCTTTACATATTTAGGTGTTCCTATGTTGGGTGCATAAATATTTACCAGGGTTATATCTTCAAAGTCTATTTGGATAGACTTTGTTGGATTATTCCTCTTATCATTATGTAGTGCCCTGCTTTGTCTCTTATTATAGCCTTGGTTTTAAAGTCTATTTTGTCAGATATAAGTATTGCTACCCCAGCTTTTTGTCTTTTCTATTTGCATGAAATGTCTTTTTCCATCCCTTTACTTTTAGTCTGTATGTGTCTTTTGATCTGAGGTGGATCTCTTGGTGGGAGCATATATATGGGTTTTGTTTTCTTACCCATTCAGCTACCCTATGTCTTTTGGTTGGAGCATTTGAGTCATTTACATGTAAGTTGCTTACTGATAGATATGCATGTGGTGTCATTTTATTGTTAGACTATTTTCTTTTCTTCTTCTTCTTCTTCTTCTTCTTCTTCTTCTTCTTCTTCTTCTTCTTCTTCTTCTTCTCCTTCTCCTTCTCCTTCTCCTTCTTTAGCATTTCTTGCTGTACTGGTTTGTTGTTAACAAACTCCTTTAGCTTTTTCTTGTCTGGGAAGCTCCTTATTTTTCCTTTGATTTTAAATGATAGTCTTGCTAGGAAAAGTTGCCTTGGTTCTAGGCTCTTGCTTTTTCATCACCTTGAATATTTAATGACACTCCCGTCTGGCCTGAAAAATTTCTGTTGAGAAATAGGATGACAGTGTAATTGGTGCTCCCTTATATGTAACTACCTGCTTTTCTCTTGTGGTTTTTAGGATTCTCTCCTTGTCTTTAAGCCTTGCCATTTTAATTATGATGTGTTTTAATGCAGGCCTCTTTGGGTCCAATTTGTTGGGGACTGTATGAGCTTCCTGGACTTGTATGTCTTTTTCCTTTACCAGATTAGGGAAGTTTTTGGTTATTATTCCTTCAAATAGGTTCTCAATCCCTTGCTCACTTTCTTCTCCTTCTGGTATTCCCATGATGTGAATATTGTTATTCTTTATGTTGTCCCAAAGGTTTCTTAAGCTCTCTTCATTTTAAAAAATTCTTTTTCTTTTTGTTATTCTACTTGGGTGTTTTTTCTACTCTGTCTTTCAAATCACCGATTCTTTTTCTACTTCATCTAATCTACTGTTTATTCCTTCCAGTGTATTATTTATTCCATATATTGTGTTTTTCTTTCTGGTTGGTCTTTTTTTTTATGGTTTCTATGTCTTTTTTCATGCTGTTGAGTATCCTTATAATAATTACTCTCAACTTTCTATCTGATAAATTGCTTGCTTCCATTTCATCTAGTTTTTCATCTGGAAAATTCTTTTGTTCTTTCACTTGAGGCCTGTTTCTTTGTCTTCCCATTTTGTTTGAGTTATTGTGTTTGTCTATGTATTAGGTAGATGTGCAAGACTCTGGTATAGGCCTAAGTCAAACCCCACCTGTGACTGGCCCTGGGAAACCTGTTTGGAGCTTTCAGAGATCTACAGCCTTTGGCTCTCTTTGCTGGGCCTGGGTGTGTACAGAAGAAACAAGGCTATGAACCAAGGGTAGCTTTTATCAGCACCAGTCCCAGGGGAGGTTCAGCTAAAGTCTCTGAGCTCTCAGAGCTCTGCCTCTGCCTGCAGGCTTTTTGTTAGGCTTAAAAAGTAAAAGTCTTCTACTGTATTCCTCACAGTAGGGCTTAAGCACCACAGAGTGGGACAGTAATTTCTGTGCGTGGGGCTATTGTCTTCCCTCAGGCTGGTACCATTTGGAGAGGAGTGCTCTGCCTGAGAAAAATGGCCTTTGCAGTATGGGGAATGAGTTAGCACAGGGATCCTGGCTGCTGTTCTTTAGTTCTCAGCCCAGAGACAACAGTCCTAGACTCTCCTCATGCATCTCTAGTCCACTCTGCCCTCGCTCTGCTGGAGCCTAGGGTGAGTGGCTGCAAATGGGATTTTGTGTGTTGGCCCTTTAAGAGTCTCTCTGCATGTCCAGCCATCTCTCCTTGGCAAACAGAAACTCCACTGTTTGTCACAGCCTTGTATTATTTGGGTTCCTTTCCCAGCTCTGTTGCTGTAGGCTGGGGAGACCAGCTTGAGGTTTAGATTCCACACTTCTCAGGGAGAACCCCCTGGCTGCTGAAATATCCCTGTGGAACTTCAGCTGCCACCTGTGGTGGCAGCCAGCCCTCTCGCACCTCCTCCACACTCTCTACCAGTCATGTTGTGGTGAGGTGGCTTCTTCTATCTGTCTGTGGCTTATTCTCCCCAGCTAGTGTTCAGATAGTTATTCAGGATGATTTTTCCATAATTTAGTTGTAATTCCACTTTTGTCATGGGAAGAAGTTAGTGTAGCTTCCACTTACTTCACCATCTTGAAATCTCTTTCCAGAGATAGATTCTTAAGAAGATTAGCTGGTTAGGACAGAAGACAATTTAAAAATTTGTCTTTGTTTTCTTTTTACTTACCATTTTATGCTTGTGATGGTTAATTTTATCTGTCAGTTTGGATAGGCTGTAGTGCCCAGTTGTTCAGCCAAACACCAGTCTAAATGTTGCTGTGAAGACATTTTTTAAAGATGTGATTAATATTGAGTCAATAGACTTTGAATAAAATAGAGATAATGCAAGTGGGCCTCACCCAACCAGTTGAAAGCTTTCAGAGCAAAGACTGAAGTTTCCCAAAGAAGAACCTCAAGACCACAACATAGAAGTCCTGCCTGAATTTCCTGTCTGTTGCCATGCCCTACATATTTTGGGCTCAAGACTACAGCATCTATTCTTACTTGAACTTCCAGTCTACTGGGCTATCCTACAGGTTTTAAACTTGTCAGTCCCTACAGTTGCACTAGCCAGTTCCTTATAATCTCTGTCTCTCTCTTTCCTATTTATAAAGAAAGGTAGAATACTTTGGGGAGTATTAAATGATAATGGCTTCCTCCCTCTGTGAATACAGAAGTTTGAGAGTTGACTGGACTTTGGAATCTGTTGCACTACATTCTAATGGTCTGGAGATTAAGATCTGACTTTGCAAATTCCGTCAGTGTGCATTTGTCTCTAGGGATGCTGGTGGAGACCTACTTGTTCACCTTCAAGCTTGGTGGCTGTGTTTAGTCTCCTGTCAGAGAACTTTTAACTTTCACAGCAATGGTGCCTGGACACTTGACAAGGGCAGATAGCCTGTCTGGCTCTGATAATTCTATAGCATCTCATCTTTTAAAAAGAAAGTCAGAGGAAAAAATAACTTGATTTTATGAGTGTATGTCCTTTTTGTTTCACGCTGTCCTTTCCCATATGACCTCTAGCTATATTGTCAATCACATTTATTCTTATATTTTTATTGAATGTCTTGGTCTGCTTGGGCTGCTATAACAAAATATTATAGACTGGGTGACTTAAATATCAGAGAATTATTTTCTCAGTTTTTTAGGCTGGAAGTCTGAGATCAGGGTCCCAGTATGGTGGGTTCTGGAAAGGGCTCTCTTCCGGTCTCACCGATGGTTGTCTTCCCACTGTGTCATCATGTGGCCTTTCCTTGGTGGCTGTATGTGGAATGAGAGTGAACTCTTGTGCCTCTTTTTCTTATAAAGGCACTAATTGCATCATGTGGCCACACCCTCATCACCTTATCTAAAGCTAATTACCTCCCAAAGTCATATTAGGGGTTAGGGCTTCAACATATGAATTTGGGAGGGACACAAACATTCAGTGCATAACAATGGATATGAACAAGAGTTGAACTTTAGACAAGAAATTGTCTGCTGTGAAAATAAGCATACACATACTTTTATATAAAAAAAGAAAAATAAAGAAAGCTTGGTTGCAATTTACATGTGCTTTCTGTGGGGAAAACACTGTTTATTTCCAACAATGTCTGATCTTAGACAAATCAAACCTTCTCATGCACTGAACTCCCACCAGGCACTATTATATGAAGTAAAGACAATGAGCACAAAGAAAAAGTATCACACTTTTGTCTTGCTTGATTTTATTGTACTTTTTTTTTCTAGTGACCATGCAAACAGAGTCTGCATAATGGAAAAATATCAATACATTGGTCAATAGTTATGAATTACTGCTGGATATTGAGAATTATGCAGGGAAGTCATGGTGGTGACAGTGTTCTGGATGGTAATCAAGATAGATTCACAGGCCTGAGCAATTTACAGTGTGGTTGGAGAAAGAATTTGTTGTTTCAACCTTCCCCCATGTATATATGTTTAAGGTCTGTTTTGCTGGCTTTATACAGAATTCTTAGGTCCTTCTTCACATAATGTGCAGAACAAAGATTCTGAAAACTAAAGCAAATTGGTTAGATGTGTGCATTCTCAAGGAGAGGAGAGTTAGAATTATATTAATGTTTTGACCTTCTAATATTCCACTGTCTATATCATAGGCAGCATATATCCTTTTCCATAGGAAATGGGTTAAAAGAATCAGAGCATTGGGTTATGACTTCTATCACTTATTCATCATCAGACGCTGAAACAAACTAATGTCTATTTACCAGAAAAAGGAAAATGTTCAATTTCTTTAGCTGCAATGACACCGTGGTTTAAAAATATGTAGTGTCCTTTTGCAAAGGGCTTGGATGAGCTGTGAGAGTAGTCACTTGCCTGTCAACGTATAATTATTTCTCCTTCCTCCTCTGCCATGCCAGTAGCAGTGAACTGCTGAGACCATATTGTTGCCCATATGTTGGGAAACTACTAAATTAAACCCCTATGTAATGTGCTGACAAGTCTACTGCAGGAGTTAAAGGTTCAGTGAGTAAATTTCTCTAATTTATCATTCCATTGTTAGTATTTTTAAGTTTTTTCTCTCTCAGTCTGGCTGTTCTTTGTCAGGGACTGAGAGATTGTTATCACACATCGATATCATCAGAAAAGAAACTGAATATCTGGGTTAGGCCAGATTTTCACAGTTGATGAATTAGGCCTAAATCTCTAATGTTTGCTCAGAAAAGCCTGATGTTCAACCTGTCCTGCTCTGAAGTGTGCAGGGTGTTCAGAGAATTTAAGTCAGAGACAAATACTCTTCTGTCTGTTTGAAAACCCTCAGGCATAGTCTTCTGAAGTTCACTGTTCCATGTTCATGGTAGGAAACTGTCTCCCCCAGCTCTTATTCTTTTGCTTTTACTATCATACTTCTTTTAACATGTCTGACTTATTTTTCAATGTATTTAATTTTTTTCTTAACTTTAGAAGACGAGAACTGCCTCTAATTGATCCTAAGTTTCTCACATCCATCAATTACTGCTTACCTAATGGGAGTGCTGTTTCCTTCTTCTATCCTCCTAAGGGGAACAGGTAGTCCTTCCTATGAGGAAGAACAAAACAAAAATTATGACAAGCAGTGTAGTACATTATCTTGTTTAACAATAACAGCAATCTAGGAAGGATGCCTTATTGCCTAGTTGGCCTTTGGGGAAACTACAGCTTAGATTGGGTAAGTAACTTGCACAGGGTCACGTGAATCCAATAATGGGAGAATTCATGGTCTGTTGGGGTCCAGGAACTTGTGGTTTTCCTTCTCAAGTTCGATTATTGTTTTGAACAGGACAACTGAAGATTCCTGAGATTTTGCTTCACAGGACACTGATGTTCTTCTAAATGTTAGAGATATCTTCTGAAAAGGCTCTGTTATCAAATATGCTTACTACATTAGGGTTTTCCAGAGAAATAGAACCAATGGAATTGCACTCACATGTGTGCACACACACATATAAAACTGATACTTATGATGGAAATTGGCTCACTTGATTATGGAGGCTGAGAATTCCTGCAGTCTGCCTTCTGCAAGCTGGAGAACTGGGAAAATGATGGTGTGATTTAATGAAATACAGAAGCCTGAAAACTGGGATGAGGGTAGAGGCAGCTGACAGTGTAACCCCCAGTCTGAGTCTGAAGGCCTGAGAAGTAGGAGGACTGATGTCTGAGGACAGGTGAAAATGCGTGTCCGAGCTCAAATGGAGAGCAAATTGCCCTTCTTTAACCTTTTTGTTCTATTTAGCATCAAGGAATTTGATGAGATCCACCCACACTGGGGAGGGAAATCTGCTTTACTTAGTTCACCAATTCAAATGCTAATCTCTTTTGGGACTGACCTTACAGACACGCCAAGAATTTTTTTTTTACCAGCTTTGCAGACATCCTTTCGCCCAGGGGAACTGACACATAAAATTAACCACACTTGAGAAATGCTGTATAAAATTAAGTTGAACAGTGTTTTCAACAAGACTTTTTGGACTTTATGCACATTGAGATGCAAATTTCTAAGAAGATGATATAGTATGTGGATTTTACTGAATCTGGTAAACTACCAAATTCTTCTTCTTTTTCTGCAGAATATGTGGAAACACAGTTTGGGGAATGTTGGCATAACCTTTTTCCTTTCTCTTCTTGTATCAAAACTAATACCTGTGCTGGTGGCTTAGTGTGATTCCATGTAATGACATTTCAAAGGCTATTTATTAAGCACTGCCTACAGTGTATGAGTCTTTGCAATAATTACTAGAGAAGAGGATAATGTGAGGAGACAAAATTTTTCACCTAAAACACATACATACACTTGTTTTTCTGTGTCTTTGCAGTTAAAATGCTATATTCTGGTTATTACTCAGAAATTTAATTATTATGAAGCTTGATAACAAGGCATATATACTTGCTCATGTCCAAGAGAACCTTGCTCAGGTTCAAAGTTCCCTAGAATCTCAAGAAAACAGGATTGGGTTACTTTAAGCAAAATTTGTTTGGGGCCCAGGAAATTTCAATGCATGCCATTGGCCTATTAACAAATATTTTATTATATTGAAAAGGAAGAAGGAACATTCAGATACACTCACATAGGGTAGAAATAATTTTCTTTATGGCTCACATTTAAGACCCCATCACTGTAATTTCAATATTTTTATTGGTCTTATAGAACAGAAGGATTTATGTATTAGTCTAAGCTGATCTCAACTCTCCATGGATACAGACAGTTAATGAAGCTGTTAAAGTCAACTATTCAAAACTTCCAGAGATCCTTAGGGCCAATCATTCAGTAACATTTATTTAACACTCTTGATGAGCACAGAATTTTAGAACTTTGTAGGGTATAAAAAGTAGCAGATGTGGTTCTTGCCTTCAAAGGTTTTTCAGTGAGGATCTATGACACACACACACATGCTCACACACCAACGAGACTCTTAAAATATATCTAAACAACTTTAAAGAAGCCTAACAGAAATTAGGAATTGCATTGGTCTTATTTTTCATGTGTTAGTATGAATGAATTTCCAAATAAGGAACTTGAATTATGAAATTCTCGAGATCTCATTTTATTAAATGAGCTAGATATTTTTAAATTTTATGTCTTTACTTGGTGTTTTCTTTCTTATTTAATGTTGAAAGTAGGCACATGAGATAATATGACTCCACGTTAATGCTTAGCCTCCTTTTCTCTACAAATCTATGTATATATTTCTTCAAAGCCCAAAGGAGCTGAGAATTCTAAGGAAAATTTGTGTCCAGGCCCTACTGGAATTTAGAGTTCTATTTTTCCAACCAGCAGTTACAAAACAGAGAAGGACTGGATTGTTACAGGAAGGAAGTATATGGAGAAAAAAACTGTTGCAAAGTAGGTCTATATAAGCTATTCTATAGATATAGGATATTCAGAATAAGCATTATTTTGGGTGAAAAGTTTAGGCCACAAAAAGAAAATTAAAGTTAATAATTTAGACAGTTTCTTATGCAAAAGAAGTCTACCTATGAAAAGGGACACTTCCAAGTGGATGATGGTCTTGAGTAGAACAAGATGGGAATGTGACCCTAGATGTGTGGTTTTAGGTTCAGTTACAGACTTTGAAACCCTATTTTCAGCTTTAGCTGGTCAGGAAGGCACCCTTGTCACTCAGGGTAAATGTAGTTGTAGTTTTCTTATCCAACACTATAGTTGGATAAGAAAAAAGAAAATGTATATTAAAATAAAAGAGACATAATAAACATATTTAAACCAATAATGAGTGATTTTCTAATAGTTTTCCAATGTCTGTATTAGTCAATTCTAGAAGCATTGCATCAGTATATTATTTTAAGATGTTTAAAGCATTTTTAGGGGCTAATATATTACAGATTTGTAAGGAGTAAAATAAGTTACTTTAAATCAATATCTAAATGGGGAAATCTTATTTAATAAATTAATATTTTTGATGTGTTTGTAATGAGCATTAAAATATTTTTTAAAAGTTAATTGTTTAAGAATTAGTAAATTAGTAAAGAGAACATTGGGCAGAGTCCAAATTGCTATGACCATTCTTTTTTGTGTATAAAAGCAGCCTGGATTTTTGTTTTTAGTCTAGAGCCTACTTATAATTTCCCACATAAACATGCTCTAGAACAAGTGTTGGCAAACAATGGTCCATGGACAAAATATTTAGTCTACTTTGCACATGAGAAGGTAAGTAACTTTTTCAAGATCATCATGCAGCTAGGAAGTGTTGAAGTAGGATTCAAACAAACCCAGGCAGTCTGTCTCAGACTCTTACCCACCACACTGCACAGCCACTGATTCTTGTGAAAAAGAGGAGGCAATATGTGTGGTTGGTCCACTATCACAGTTCATAAATGATCGATGTACTTTAGAATAAACAAACAAAAACTCAGGTGTTTTTTAGGAGGGAAAGAGTGGGAAGAAATGTGCCGAAAGTAAAGGAAACTAAAATTCTGTGCTCAGAAAATGTTAGTTTGTATAGCTTCAACATTTTGCTCAGTGCTAGTCCTGTACTTCCCTGTTTAGTAATAGCTCAAATTTCCAACTGATAAATAAACCGTAGCAGAGGGAAAAACAGTAGACTATCGCGCTCCTGATCCCAATTGTTCTAAAGATTTGAAGGCATCTCCATTTTTAAATGCTAGAAGTGTTTCCAGAAGTCTTCAGAGATATGCTCCATGAAACAAATTTTGTTGACAAATATATGGGAAATGAGACATACTATCTTGCTCTGTCTTGGACATTCAGAATTTTTGTAAGCAAAGTAAATACTCTTAGAAGATTTTGTACTAAAAATTTTTATTTATTTTTAGCCCAATGTTAAATGACCATCGATTTTAAATTTTATTATTATTATTTTGCCTGCATAATATCTGTCAACATTATGAAAAATCAGTGTTCTGTGGAATAGACTTTGGCAAATGTTATTTCCCATTTTTACCTATACAGCAAGGTTGCAAATTGAGCTTACACTCTAATGTGAAGAAAAATATAAATTCTTTATTTTATCTACAATGAATTTCATCTCTTTCCTGAGCTTTTATCTATAGTGTAGTAGGAGAACAGATTGGCTGAAAGTGTCATCTGGGATAAACAAAGGTAAGTATGATATTAGGAGGGATTTTTTGTTTGTTTGTTTCTTCTTGGGACAAATATTTATTCAGTCTTTCAGGTGGCCTTCTCCAGCTCCTGCTTCTTCCCCAAAGGAGGCACCCGGGTGTGTTGGGGAAGGGCTTCCATGGTTCATTCTTGTCCTGGAATATATGCTTGGAGTTATCTGCTGCTCTCAGGGCAATGTCTCTTGGCTGACTGGGTGCTGCTGGCCCTGTTAGAGGCAGTCTACAGTTGATGTCACTTTGTTTTCTTTGCAAGGATCCAGCAGTGCTCCCAGCTGACCCAGCCTCACTTTGCTCCTAAGTGACTGCCTTTGTCTTTGTCCATCCTTCTGCCCCAGTGTTTACTAAGTCTACTCTGTAAGGTCACCATGCTGTCTGCCCCACAAGCCCCTTGGCGGGCATATTATTCCTCAGCTGCAAAAATGCAGAAACTGGGAGGTTTGAGAAAGCTCAACCTCTGAACCCTTCTTTTTATGTATACATTGTACCATCAGGGAGCTGTGGCTGTGGCCCAGGTTGTATTTGGGGGAAGGGTACAACTTGAAAGGTGCTCTTTTCACAGAGTTGCCCATAAGAAAATGAGTGGGTGGATAATAGCCTATATCTTTATCGTTGATCTTATCCTCACTTATATAACATCATCTCCCTGAAATCTAGGAAATGGAAATGGGAAACGCAAGATTGACACCTTCCAATCTCTTTCTCCCTCACCCCCCAGCCAGAAACAGCCAGATAGCTCTTTTATTTCTTCTTTATTATATCTTCCCTTCCCTGTTCTGGTTGTCGGTAGGGGTGTGGGGTAGCCCTCAATGTTAGTAAGCCCTATATTCTAAGTCCTTCAGCCTATTCCTTCTCAAGATAACAACCTGCTGAACAAGGTTTACTGCTTGCTGCATATCCCATCTTATGTAAGGTATAAAAAAACTAACTTTCTCTTTGTCCTTCCTTCACATTTATTTATTTTTAAAGCATTTTTAAAATATTTCATTTATTTATTTTTAGAGAGAGGGAAAGGGAAGGAGAAAGAGAGGGAGAGAAACATCAATGTGTGGTTGCCTCTCATGTGTCCCCTGCCAGGGACCTGGCCTGCAACCCAGGCATGTGCCCTGACTAGGAATCGAACTGGCGACCCTTTGCTTCACAGGCCTGTGCTCAATCCACTGGGCTACACCAGCCAGGGCCTTCCTTCACATTTATTAGGTAACACATTTAATTGTCCATAGGCAGATAGATGCCTCATGTGAAATATAGTTTACTCAAGAAGGCAAAAGAACAAAGCACATAATTTGAAACCATTACCTTCATTACCCACAGCCTATCAGTTTTTACACAGATCCTCTCCTTGGTAGTCAATGGTTTTATTTTTTTATTTTTTAAAAAGATTGTATTTATATTTAGAGAGAGGGGAAGAGAGGGAGAAAGAGAGAGAGAAATATCATGTGAGAGAGAAACATCGATCAGTTGCCTCTCACATGTGCCCTATTCAGGGACTGGTTTAGTAACCAGGGCATATGCCCTCACTGGGAATTGAACCCAGCGACCTTTCGCTTTGTGGATGACAGCCAATCAACTCAGCCAAAGTGGTCAGGGCGGTAGTCAATGGTTTTAAATGCTTCTTTGATACTGCTATCCTTTGGATTTTCTCTTCTTGACTGCTCCCTTGTTCTTCAGGCTCATCACCTTTTGTGCTTCTAAGAAATGCCATTCCTTTTAAAAGTCCCATCTTCAGGTCATTGTTCTTCTGACTCACACTCTATGGTGATTTTAAACATACTAATTCTTTTCATTGCTATGAAACACATTTCCCATGAGTGTATGAAATGAGTGTATGGAATACACTCATTTCCCATATCTATATTCTAGCCAGAACCTTGTGTCTGTTTGCTCTGCAAAGACTTTGCTCCTAGAAGTGTCACACTGAATCCTCTCACTAGCTGGATGCATTTTTGCATGTGGCGTCTCACTTAATGGCAGGATGATTCAGCCAGTTCCATAGTTCAAGTTCTCATCATTTCTCCCATGGGCTATTCTAATAACTTTCTAAAGAATCTTTCTGCTTCCCCCCTTTTATTCACAGCAGTCTATTTCCATATTACTTTTAGAGTGTTCCTTTAAAATCTTTTGGGGCCTCCCCCATACCCCATTTTGTCCTGCCTGCTATCTGGCTACACTCCCCCTTCACTCATTTTCCTCCAGTCAGCCTTCTAGCAGTTCTTGGAATGCTTCCTGCTCTTTCGCGCTTTGCTGCTTTTACATAAGTAAGTTCTTCTGGGTCACTCTTCTCCCCCTCATTCAATGAGTTAATTCCTACTTGCGTGTTATGAATTACTTCCTGCTACCTCCTCCAGAAGCCGTTCCTCGAGAGCCCAGTCTGAGTAAGGTGGCCCTTTTCTGTGCTGCTTCACACATACCTTTAATTCACATAATTTTTGGAACCACCACACATATTTTAATATCTCTCTTCTTTCACTTCATTTGGGAGCAGAAACCATGTCTTGTTGATTTCTTTGTCCCTAGCACCTAGATAGAGCCAGATACCTAGTAAACCCTTGGTAAATGTTTTTGAAACGAGTGGAGGAGGTCAAATGGACTAAGGACAGATAAAAAGTCATTGGATTTGGTTAGCAAAAGGTCTCTGCTGACCTGGGAGAGATGAGGTTCAGTAAATATTTAGCTTTCCCAGTCTGGGCACTGAGATGCTTGTAGGGAAGTCCATGTGCTTGAACACCAGCCTCAGCTCTCTCTGTGATGTTTCATAATGGAGAGGAAAGCTGTTAAGAGTTTCTAAAAGTGAATTGTGAAGCAATTAGAGTGACAGAAAGGTATGAGTGATATGGGTGAGCATGGCTTTTAGTCACATAAAGAGCAGCTAAATGCATCTGCTTCAATCAAATTCAGAGCAAAACCTTTGTAATCAGTCTGAAAACACCCAAGGCTTGTTTTCCTCTTCTCGGGAAAAGTAAAAAACAATTTAGTAGCTGGATACTTCATCATTTGAACAGTACTTTCATCTTTTGAGTTATATTAAAATACATACATAAACCCACAGTCCTTTCCTTCATGACAGATATCCCTATAGTCGGTGGGATAGCAGGTGAAGCCCATGGCCATGACCCTCACTCTGCCTGGTTACTGTGTAGGCCCCATCCTCTCTTATCAGCAGACCTCTAGTGCTTCAGCTGCTCAATGTGGAGGCTGTCAGTAACTA
This sequence comes from Carollia perspicillata, assembly GCA_004027735.1. NCBI lineage: Eukaryota > Metazoa > Chordata > Mammalia > Chiroptera > Phyllostomidae > Carollia > Carollia perspicillata. The sequence goes on from PVKM010019611.1 coordinate 22,742, forward strand.
AATAAATAATTTCAGCTGGAATATGAAGGCCCTAGGAAGGCCATATTTTGGAGATTAGGAGTCAGAAGATGATAAATGACTTTCCATTTTTAGTCACTCAGGATGACAGGAGGCTGGTCAAGGCTGCTGGAAACCTTGAAAGTGTTTGGGAAGTATATAGAACAAGTCAAAAACATACTTAACCCAGCAAGGGGTATTTCAGAAACTGTTCTCACAACTAGGCTTTGAAGCTCCAAAGAGTGGTAACCAAAGACTAGAATTAATATTGGGGGATGACAGGAGGGAGTGAGGGGTCTGTGGCTTGGGGTTTTTAGAGAAACAGAACCAAGAGGATAGACACACACACACGTATACATACAGAAAGAGATTTATTTTAAAGAACTGCCTCACACATTGTGGTGCTGTTAAGTATGAATTTTGTAAGGCAGGCTGGCAGGCTGGAGACTCAGGGAAGAGTTTATGTTTCAGTCTTGGATTTAAATTCCACAGGAGAGCAAGCTTGAAACTCAAGCAGATGTTCTATGTTGCAGTCTTGAGGCAGAATTCCTTCTTCTTCAAGAAACCTCAGTCTTAGTTCTTAAAGCCTCAGCTATCAGATGAGGCCCACTCACATAATGGGAGGATCATCTGTTTCAATTAAAGTCTACTGATTGGAATGTTAAATGCATCTAAGACATGCTTACACAGCAATATACAGACTACTGTTTGACCAAGCAACTGGGTACCATTGCCTAGCCAAGTTGAGACATAAAATTAATTATAATAAGGACAAAAGGAGGTACAGTGAGAGCCCAAATCAGAAGCTAGAAATCAGGTGGGGGCCCAAGAATAGCCACAGTTTAACTCAGTTTGTGACTGGAAGTAAACAGGCTATGTCCAGTTGGTCAGGGCCAAAGAACTCTAAGATATAAGTTGTATTGATGGTTAGCTTGGCCCCACTCTGCCCCTTCTGATTTAGCTTTGCCCACTGAGTGATGGTGCAGATGAGGCAGATCAAAGCTCCTGAGGTTTCTCATTGCAGGCCTTGCTCAAGTGGGCAGAGGTTAACATTTTGTTCCCCTTGTTTCTTTAGCAAAACTTACCTGTTCCAAGGTTTCATTTTATTAAGGTACCTACTTAGTGTCTAACATAGTCATAGCAATTTAATAGCTTAAAGCATTAAGTTCCAACCTTTTGTTAATAAAAATAAAAATTATATGCTTCTTTGATTGAAGGCAGATGGGAGAACTAATGCCTGGGTCTAGGGAGCTCTGATTCTGTGGTACCTCTATTTGCTTGAAAAGTATCTCCTTTACAACACTTTGAAATATCCTCATTGTTCTTCTCTCCAGTGATACAGGTTTTTTTT
>PVKM010019612.1:0-24085 GCA_004027735.1 Carollia perspicillata
GTAACTATGAAGCAACATTTATAAAAGATGAGAAGGTACTTCACACTGCTTAGCTGTGTGTAGAAGGATTATGGAAAGTGTGTATTTTTCTTGCTTACACTTTTCCAAATTTGTTCAGTTCACTACAATGAACATATAACCAGGAAAAGAAGTTTTAATAAAGAATGTTGTCAGATCATCTTGAAATCATGCAAGGTGGTGTGTTATATTCCCATTCAGCACATTTTATTAGTTTTTTTGCGTTTAAAAATGCACCAGACGTCAGAAGACACAGATGAGACACAATGCAGTTCCAGTCCTCAAGGAACGTTCTTCTGGGGAGATGCAAGTATGGGAGTGACAGTATTGTAAGGAAAAGGAACAAAAGTATGGTCTAAATGAGGCTTGGGCGTTCTGTGAGGGGGCCAGGACAACATTCACACTCCTGAGCGGTTTCTCATTTCCGCATTGCCAACCAGCTGCTTTTCACTGATCAGGGATCACGCCAAGTGGCCGTTTTCCTCACTGCTTGCTCTGCCGTCTTAGAGAGGAAACTGGCAGGCAGGCAGGCAGGCAGGCAGGCAGGGTCCTTGGTAGACCTGGTCTTGCCAGAGCGAGACTTGGAGGAGAAAATGCCCAAAGAGTTGATGCTCCTTTGTCACTACTGCTCTGAAAACAATGGAATGTATATCATTTGGTTTTATTGTAGTCAAGCGGGGTGTAGGATCTTTTCAAATAATGTATTTTGACTTCTTTTACCCTAGGTCAGAAGTTTTTCACGTGCCAGATGGTGGATTTGCAAACACCTGCACAGTTTTCTGATGCCTTCCACTATACCTTAACATTCACATTTATTACGTTACAAAAGTCTCAGCAGGAGCCCTGTCATAGCCACCTTGTCGCACACACCTGGACCATGAATATTGCTTGTCTCTCATTTCCTCTTAAATACTGAGGGAACATTCTTATGCATGATTTCCTTCCTAACATTTAATTTTATAGAGAAGGTTTTGTTTCTCCCAACTTTTGCCTGTCATTAATCTTTCTGTCTTTGTTTTACAAAGTTTTGAAGCAACTTAACAGGAATCACAATAAAACAAATTTAAAAGTCAGGGTTTTGGAGGTTAACAGTGAAGAGAGGTGAGGAAAGAACAGAATGTAGGTCTGCAAGCCAAACAGCCTCCACCATCCCTACAGTTGAACTTCAATAATTTTGAGTTTCCTGGCATTCAAAGTGAAAGGGGAGAAAGGTGCACACATCTATAGCTCTTAATATCACACCAGATCCTTTGGAGAAAGCTAATATTTTACTAGATTTTACAGGGACTCCTACAGGAGGCTATGGGCACTATCCATCACATTTCACTGCCAATAAAATGACACTTTCCCAAGGGTGTTTTAGAGAGGGACCTTCCATGAAGGCCAAGGACAGCACACCAAAGCACCCTGAAAGTGGCTCTGGAAGGCTATAGACTCATAACGGTCACTTTAAGTTAAGTCTCTTTTCGGATGTTCCTATGCACAGTGCATAGGAACCTAGAAGTTCCTTTGCTCCAAGTCCATTGCTCTGATTCTGAAGAACAAAATCTGTCTCCAATGTCACCGACATTCCAGATGCTCCTTTTACTTCCACATTCAGCCCCTCTAGTCAGAGAAGAGATGCAGGCCACAAGTCATCCTGCTGCTTACTGAGCACATCAGATGATCCCTAAGACACGTCCAGTGTTCTCCATCTCAGCAGAAGCAGCAGCGTGGGGGCGAGTCGATGGCCTGGCTGAGTTGGGCAGGCACTCGCTCCTCTTCAGCAAGAATTAGGATCATGGCCTATTCCTTTACCTATCACTGAAGCTTTCCAAGGACTCTCAAAACTAATAACTTTTCCATCAAAGGATTCTTAAGAGCTGAGGACAAAGCATAGGGAACTCCAGGGATGCTGAGGCATGGTTCTGTGTGGCTCACCATAAACATACACTTCACCATAATGTTCTCAGTGAATGGTAATTTTGTGTTTACCTTACATCTTTCTTTTATCCCCCAAGGTGGTTTTGCCATTTTATTTATTTCTTGCAGCTTCTTAAAAAAATTGAAACAAATGTTGAAAGTAGAATAGAAAGAACTTTCATCCTGATGTATTCGAGAGCAAATGATTGATCCACTGCTCCAGCATCCCCTTCAAACAAGGACACTCTCCCACAGGACAAGGAGAGGCATGCTGGTACATGACTCCCATCTGATCCGCAGACACGAGTCCGGTGTCATCAGTTATTCCAGGAATGCCCTTGGCAGTAAAAAGATCTAGTTCAAAACTATTCATTGCATTCAGTTGTCATGTCTCTTTAGTTTCTTCCTTCATTCTAAAATGACTCCTCAGTCTTTATTCGATTTTCATGACTTGGACACAATTGAAGATTCCAGGCCAGATATTTTGCAGAGCGTGCTCAGATTGGTTTGCTGGAAGTTTCCATTGGCCCTGCACCTTTGGCAGGACTATCACCAAAGGAAAACTTGTTCTTGCTGCATTCCATCAGGAGGTGAATGGTTGCTATCTGTCTCTCTACCGATGACGTGCCCTTTGATCACTTAATTAGGTGGTGCCTGTCCAGCATTTCCACTCTGAAGTCACTCCTTCCCACTTTGCAGTGAAGTGCTCTGTAGGGAGGTGCTCTGCAACCACGTAAATACCCGGAACATCCCGCAACTTTGAATTTGTTCATTGACTTATTTGCATGAGTATGGACTCAGGATTTCCTATTTTATTTAATGGTTTCTAATCTGTTACAATTATTGTCGGCTGTGATGCTCAAATTGTCCCCAGTTTGGGAGCGTGAGCCCCTACAAGCCAGCTTCTGTGTATTTTTAGACATGCCCCCTGATTCTTCAGCACTTCCTTGCTTTCTGGCAGCCTCAGGTGTCCCAAGCTCGTCCTGTACTTCCCTGTCTCAGTTCTGGATTCTGCCATTTCTCCAAAGAGTCCTGGTTCCTTTTAGTGAAGAGCAGCATCTAGAAGGTAAGGTTTGGGCACTTTTGTATTGACATGTCACTGTTCCCAAGCCCTGTCAGTGAACAAGGGAATGTGTGTGTGGCGCGGGGGGTACAGGTGTGCACACCCGTTTACATCGGTATTTTCTACATTATCTATAAATACTGAAAAATACATGTTTGTATATCCATACCTCCGATTCCAATTCAACACCACAGGGTCCATTTTCCCTTTACACATTTGTAATTCTCTTTCCTGACAGCAAGAAACCTGGCTCCTGATATCCTTGATATATTTAGTCATTTGTCAGTCCCCCTGCTGTAACCAACCTCCCTTCCCACTCTGACATCACCCTCTGGGTCATACAGATACCTGAACCCCGCTCGCCCGGCTCAGGCTGTCCTCTGGGAGGGAGTCTGGGGTGGTGAGGAAGTTGCTTCTCCTCCTACTCTGCCCAGAAGGAGACAGGAAGCACGTGTCAGGGAACAGGGGCAATTCTGCCAGCACAGGGTAAGCGCTCTCCAAAGGAAGCGGCCTCTGATGCCATGGATTCGCCACGTGAAGTGTGCTTACCTCGCACTTTCAGATGGAACGTGGTGAAAGATTTGAAACAGAGTTGAAGAGCAGGAATGATGTGGCAGTAGAAAATCCAGGAAGGAGATATGAAGAAAGGATGTGAGCAGGTGGAAGAAGAGGAGAGAGAAAGAAAGTAGAAAAGAGACACTCGGAAATGAAGACAGGCAGGAAAACGGGTATAAGAAAGTTTGAGTGGAGGAGAAAAGATAAAACGAACTGTTGGCTGACATCACCCTCCTGAAGCTGCCCCCCAGCGCCGGGTGGACACGCTGCTCTTCAAGCTCTCGGCCACCGGCCACCGACTTCAGTGTGAGTTCAATGAAGGGAGCAGAGCTGTCGCGAAGGGGGCAGCAGTGATTTGCCATCTGAGGCAACGAATGCAACATCCTGCAGAAACTGCAATGCACCAGCCTCCTGCCAGTCCCAAGTATTTCTCCAGGGCCTCCCAAGCAGGTCCAGTCCAACCTTGCAGAGGACAGGGATGCTTTCTTACTAGTTAAACCAGATCTTTACCCACGAGTTAATTCCGAAGAGTCTGAAGTAAATGCCTTTGAGTTTTTGAGAAAGAGAAGAGCTACAGCCTCTTATGATCATGGGAAAATGGCGAATCAGCAGTCTACACCACCTCAGCTGTCTTTTCCTCCAGCTGGCCCTCCGCAGCATCAGTCAGTGCTGCCAAACACACTTGTCTCCACTCCCCTACCTCCCACCCCGCTGCCCCCCACTCCTGCAGTCTGGTGTCCTGTCAGCCCTCCACTGCATGGCTCCCACTCAGGGGGACAGGGACCTCCTCTTCCCTAGTCAAAGAACACTTGATCCTTATCTGAATGGACTCGCTACTGCATTTACCACTCTTGACAACCTCTTCTTGAAATTTCATTCCCCTGCTTAAAATCCTTTCACAAACCCACCAAGACTAAATGCCTAGCCCCCTCGTGGCCTCATCTCCAGCCTTTGGTGCCCCACTTCAGCCATACCCCGTCTGGAACTTTAAAATCTCAGAAGTATTCTGTACTCTACATCTTTGCTCCTTCTTATCTTGCTCCCAGAATGTCCTCCTTCCCTGAATAACTGCTATTTATTTTATTTTATTTATTTACTTGTAGAGAAAAGGGAAGAGAAGGAGAAAGAGAGAGAGAGGATCATCAATGCATGAGAAAAACATCAATCAGTTGCCTCTTGCACGCCCCCAACTGGGGACCTGGCCTACAACCCAGAGGTGTGCCCTGACTGGGGACGGAAGCTGCAACCTTTCGTTTTTGTGGAACAACGCCCAGCCCATTGAGTCACACCAGCCAGGGCAACTCCTATTGATTCTTGAAGATTCAATTCGGTACCTTATCTTCCTGAGAATTATAAAGCAATAAAAAACTACTTTCTTTTTAACTTTTTAAAAACAGTCAAGTAAGCTTTAAAAAGTGCATAAAACACAGATGTACAGCTCTAAGTATTGTTGCAAAATAGGCACCTTTTGCCTCTACCCAAGCTGAAAAAGAGAACACAGCTCCCTCTCAAGACCCCCACAGTGCCTCTTCACAATCACAAACCCCTTCTCAGGCTCAGCAGCAAACAGCCACATGTTTTATAGTGTTCCCTTTCCTGCTTTTCTCTATGATTTTACCACCTAAATATGCATCCCTAATACCTAGAGTGTACTTTTGTCTGTATTTAAGTTTTATATAAATGAAATCATTCATAAAACATTTTGTTCTATCTGGCTTCTTTCACTTGGTATTTTTTCTTTATTCGTGTGTTTTTGCATAGCTGTAACATTTATTTTTATTATTGTATAGTGTTTCATTGCATAAATATGCCAAAGTGTATCCATTTTGTTTTCCATAGACATGGGAGCTCATCCCAAGATTTGGCTCTTATGAACATGCTACAATGAAAATGCCTGTATGTGTCACTAGGTGCCTAAGTGCGTGTGTTTTTGCAGGGCGTACACTTAGGAATGGACTTACTGGATCTCGGGATGCATACCTCTTTTCAGTTTTACAAAAGTATGCCACAGTGTTTTCAAAGTGGAAATCATAGACCCTAAGATTAGATAAAATAACTGTCTTTCTTGCAAAGAATATCTCTATTTGAGATTCATAAAAAACAAACAAACAAACAAAAATCACGCACAGCAACAAAGCAGTAATTAGAGCCAGGGGGTGAAAAGGGAACTGTTGACAAGTGAGGATAAGCCACAGCGGAGAGGTCCAGCCCTCATGGGAAGGGGGAGGCACCGGGCCAGAGGTACCTGTACAAATGGCTTCCCATGTAGAGTTGTATGGCTTGCCACTGTGAACACTGAAAAAGCTCCCCTCTTTTCTCCTGGAAAGGAGGAACTGTCTAATCAAGGAGGCAGTTCATTGTCAGGGTGCTCTTGTGTCTTGAGTGTTGGTTTAATGGCTTTCATGGACATCGACAGCAGCTGTGGAACTGACCAGGCTGCTCCCGGGCCGGCCCTCATTACCATCCACCCCAGTCCCCACGGGCTTCCATCCCTCACACTCAGCACTTCTCCGCTCCTGGCCTGGCTGTGGCTGTCATGGGTCTCACACAAGTCTTGACTTCCCAGCCCAAAGAATAGCTGCAGTAGCCTTATGTTGTTGCCACCTGCATGGGGTGTGGAACATTCTCCTTCCAAGTCTTTCACTCCTCGTTCACTGACAGAACCTAACCTGAGAGGGTGGGGCAGGTGAGGGCACTACATCTGGGCATTAATCTGGAGCTGAGGCTGAGGGGTTACCTATATGTCCTCCTCTTCACCCTTCTCCCAATGGAGAAGTTGGGACCATTTCTTAGTCTTCATCAGGTTCTTCCCTTTCTCAAGTCCCACTCCAGGGCCTAGCAGAGTCCCTTATACACATGGGTACCTAACTGCCACTTACCCAAAAATCAACTTTATAGCAACCGGGGACAAAAGAGGTACCTGTTCTGAGAACTTTATCCTGCTGTCTGCCAAGAATGTCAGAATGACCATACAAATCTTCAGTAACCACGTGAATGGCGCCCTCTGCAGTTGTGCAGAGCATGGCTTTCCCACCATAAGGTGTTATCCGTTTGATGAATAAATAAAATCTGGCCCTGGCTGGTGTGGCTCAGTGGATGGAGCATGGCCTGCGAACCAAAGGGTCATTGGTTAAATTCCCAGTCAGCGCACATGCCTGGGTTGCAGGCCAGGTGTCCAGTGGGAAGCACACAAGAGGTAACCACACCTGTGCATTGATGTTTCCCGCTTTCCCTCTCCTTCTCCTTCCCTTCCCCTCTCTCTAAAGATAAATAAATAAAATCTTTTTAAAAAATCTCATGCTTATCCTCAAACTTCATATTTGCCAATAAATGGGGTTACCAGAAGTGCTAACAACCAATATCTAAACGAACATTAACTATGTCCTCTAGGTGGAAGAGCCACCAAATAGTTAAAGTTCAAGTCAGCCAGATTCTGCCAGCAAATGTTTCTTGACTGATTTAATAAAAGAGCCAGATTGATTAAAAAAAATAGATTTGAAATTAGCCATAGCTTAATGAGGTTTTCCTTGTGGAACTCGAGAGCCGCCAGTTTACAGAGTGTCGCAGCCACAACATCACGGTGTGTCCTTGCAGCTGTTTGCGGTGCGGGGCCGGAGAGGGGCCGGACAGCGTGCTGACTCTGAATCTGAGTCTGTGATAAAGGTTATGGGGCTGAGCGGGGCACGAAAAGCCAGGCACCAGAAGGTCTGCCAGGTCCAGTGGAAAGCTCGTTTTTCTAATTTGTCTGCCTACGAGGGACGTCTCTAATTCTCACAAGGACTGATCCTGTGCAAGATATTCAAATTGTTTCCACAGAGCTGAGCCTAGTAATGGCAATTCTGTGAAACGAGCACCTCATGTGCGATCCACAAAGCCGAACACCCTGACTTAGCTAATCATTACTTCTTCCCTTCTTTCTGTGTTAAATTATTTATAACCCCACAGGTCAATGAAACCTCTGTATTCTAAGCTCAGCACAGTGACTCTGTGAGCTGATATTCTCTCCGGATTGCTCTGTTTTAACTCTCTGTGTCCCAGGAGACTGAACTTTGGGGGTGGCATCAAATAGGTTGCCTTGGCTCTGGTTTTCACCTGGGGGTGGCCAAACTGAGGCACCTGCGGACCACTGGCAGGCTGGAGGAAATAGGGAATGGGGCTTATTGCCCATGCGTCCTCCCTGTGGGCCACATATTGACAGTGTCCCCATCATGTACTGAATATTGTATCCCCGTAACATTGTGTTGAAGTGCTGATCCCCAGTACCTCCACGCATGACTTTATTTGGAAATAGGGCCTTTACACAAGTAACTAAGTTAAAATAGGTCATTAGGATGAATCCTAATCCAATATTACTGGTGCCCTTATAAGAAAAGGAAATTTGGACAAAGATATGATGCATAAAAAGACCATGTGAAGACACAGGGACAATACAGCCTTTTATAAGCTAAGGAGAGAGACTTCAAAGGAAACCAATCCTGTCAGCTTCTGGATATTGAACTTCTAGCCTCTGAAATTACAAGGAAATAAATTTCTGTTGTTTAAGCCACCTAGTCATGGAACTTTGGGCATTCTGAACATACCAACACAGTCCCTCTAACAAAAATCACAGGCGCAGACCACGCTCCCTGTCCTGGAGCCACATCTCACCCTGGGCTGGGGTCATGCTCCCCCAGCCCCCGTCCCTTGACCCCAGGCTTCAGGAACGGAAGGAAGGGTCCCCTGCTGTTGCTGCCTTATCACAGCCGGTTTCCCTTTGCTAACTGCTCTTATTAAACTCTCTTCAAGTACCCCATTGGAGCACCATGAGTTACTTGCAGTAATACCGATCCACTTGTTTCTCTCACAATTGGCCTGAGTTGGTCCCGGAACATAATCCTCCCTGGCAGAAACGGACCAGAATGGCTCATCCGGTGAGGTGAATCCTTCTACCATCTTACTGTGTAAACATTTCTTTTCCCTGAAATTCCCTGTAGTGAGAAGCTACTGGAATATCCAGCCTAGCAGTAAGCTCCACAAAAATAGACGCGGAACCTCTCTAGCCAAGGCCACGCTGACGCAGAGCTAATGAGTAAGACAGCAACTGACGGCTAAGGAGAAAACACTTGAAAATGGAAATTTAGAATTGTTTCTACCATTGTATAAATTTCTTTCTGAAAACAATGTTCTCTCTTAAAGTTCTGATATGTACAAATTTGAAAAACCAGAAAGTGGAGTTTTTCTAAATGATTTAAAAATCTTTCAAATGTGTCATTTCAGAGAACTTTGAACATCTATCATCTACCTATCTATCTATCTATCTATCTATTACATATCTATCAATCTAGCTGTGTATCTCTATACTTCTCTGTAAAAACAGTGCATTATTCAGGCTTCTTTGCCTTTGACCTTCTCTGGGTTTGGCCAATGGGAAGCACTTTTTGATTAGATTATAAGAATGATTGATGCTACAGAAGAGGGAAATTTATTAGTAAACTTTCAACAGAATCTTTTCATAGCTGATGGATGTGACCAAAAATGTGAGTCACAATAGGGTAATGACAGATAACAGTGCCTTTCCTGTATCATCTTTGTACCATGAGAGCCACTAAAACCAAGTATCGAAATAAACTGTGCTTAGAATCAGACTTTTGATCACATCACAGAGTGGTAAAGCAAGCTTTTCAGGTGAAGCATATTTAGTTAGATCACATATAAATATAAAATGAGCCTATAAAATTGTTAGCATAGTAAAAGCAAAAAAGGTTTTTGTACCACTGAGAAAATAAACAACTTGATATTGTTTCATCTTTTAAATTTTTCTTTGTATGTTTTTAACTAACATACATATTAGTTTAACATTACACGCATGTTTATAAATAAATATCAACTATTGAAAGTATCTGCTTAAAATCTTTTAATCTGGTGAACCACCCAAAACCCAGAAGACCACAGAATATTAAAATACAAGGATTATAAAAAAAAAATCCACTGTATCCAGAACCTTAGGATTTCCGTCTCATTCAAACTGGCTTTAAAGGACACAAAGGAAGAAGCAGAGAAATGCTTGCCTGGGCGACAGCACCTTGCAGCCTTCCCCCATGGGCCAGGAGAACAGTATGCTTGTTTGGTTGAACCGCCGCATCTCAGAAAGTTGCGGAAATATTTGGAATGTAATGGGAGGCCCGAAGGACCACCTAGTAATAAAAACCCAAATGAAAATCTTCCAAAAACAACAGGGAGCAAAGCGAGGGTCAGCTCCTCCCCGGCGGCACCTCCAGGCCGAGGCTGGGCGGGAGGGCGTCAGCCGTCTTGTCCAAGTCTGCTTGCATCTTGCATGGCTCCCTGAGAGTCACAGAGGGCACGAGGCTTGGAAATCACGTTATCGCAGTGTGTAATGTTGGCAGGTGACAGAAAACACTCCGGTTATGCCGATAGCCGTTTAGACTAGACTAGGGGAAGATGCCCTGGAGCTCCACTCAGCATGCCTTCTCTCTGATGCCACCAGCAAAACAAGAAGACTGCTCCGGGCAGAGCTCTAGATGATATGTATATTTATTGCTTAGCCTTCCACGCAAAAGGCTATACAAATACATTGGTGGAGTGGAGACGGCAGGATGGATTTTGAAATCAAAGCTGCTGCTTCCGATCCGTTTTCTGTTGTTGTTTTTCATGATTTCTCACTGATTAAAATTAAAATCTGGTCACAAAACAGAGGACCTGGAGAGACATTCACTTTTCCGCATCTCCACAGATGCATCCTGCTGCTTCCAGCTTTTCTCCTTTGTCAAAAAAACAAGTCAATCCCGTAATTCTAAGATCTAATTGGCTTTATTAGGCGATTCGTGAATCGAGCAGCATCCGCCGTCTAGCAACTAGAAAGGCAGTCCAAGGGAGGGGTTGTACAAAAAAGCAGGTTTTTAGAGGAAGAAGGGTGTGGTCGGTACCACTGTAAGAAATGTCCAAACCTGTAAGAATTCTTATGAGTTTATTGGAGTCAGACTGACAACTTCCGAGAAGCAAGCTCACAACAGATTGAGAAAATGCTCCAAAGAATGGTACTCCTGTATCTTACTTTATTCATTACAACCAAAAGAGAAGACATAAGTGGGTTACATGAAATCCACTAGTGATAGATTAGGGAGGAGGGAGAAAGCAAAGCAGAAGACTGGATAAAAAGTAAAATGATAGATGCGTACTTCTTTTACACAGGTGGGTGTAGGAAAAAATAACAATGAGAGAATTTGTGGTCTCCCTCTTATGCGGTGCTGGTGCTTCGAGGAGTCCAGGAAAAGGAAGTACTTCGACATTCCAAAGGTATGGTATCACAGATGCAAAAAGATAATAAAAGGATTAATTAAGGTAAAGACTGACATTTGTTAGGGAAGACTCAAGCCTAGGATACAACTACCCTCCGTGAACAATTTTTGGTTAATAAGTTTTAATTTCAGACCATCCTCTGTGCTTGCTTTAGGTCTCTCAGTTTGTAAGACTGCCACACAGGCCCCTTCTGAGCTTGTCAGGTTCATCTGTGGCCCCTTTTTCATCCACATAGGGGAGGGATTCACGAAAGAAAAAAGAATTACTTTCAGACCAAGACATCTTTTCTAGGTGGCATGGGGAGAGGGAGGCAGGCTCTCATGCACACTGCCTCTTCCTCCCACTGGTGGCGGGAAGGGGGGCAGATGAAGAGGGCCCACGTGACACATGACCTCATCGATTTTAACCTGAAAATTCATGATGGCTGATTAAAATTACATTTCTGGTGATGAAGATCAAAACTGTGATTAGGCCAGGTATTAAGTCTAGATTTGGCATGGGCTTTAGCACAAGTGACGCCATCTGGGGCCTGCGGTTTTCTCTTTAACACCTGAAAAGCAGGATGGGTCTAAATCACCTTCTCGGCACTGAAGGATGCACCAGAGCAGTTTCGTCTCCCTGTAGAAACCTCTACAGAAAAATTATCTAAATGCCTGAAGAAGCCAGCCTTCCTTGCAATTATCTAAAAGGAGATATCGTCCTTTCTGCTAGCCACGTTCAATCATTTCTTTGTGAAATAGATACCAGTGGTTTGTTGTTGCTTTGTTCTTAGTGTCCATTAAATGGTGGTTTCATTAGAAATTATAAATTAACGGCATTTTGTAATCTAGGTGAGGTAACCCCATCCCTAAGTTTTGCTAAACTCCATCGTTCAGCCTCTGGCTCCGCTCACAGAGGCCCTTCTAAACCCCCAAACCTCCAGCTGAGTGTTAGCGCAGACTGCTCTACCACAACTTAGTAGAGCCAGTGCTGGCAGATGCTGCCATTTTACATGACTGTGACCTCTAGACTGGGTTTCCCTTCTTTGCATGCCCGCGAAGACTAAGGTCAAGTGCTCCCAAATCATGTTTCCAAGATGGTCTTCCAAATGGATGCCTAGGGTTTCCAAACACCCTCCAACCAGAGGAATTGTAACCACAGAGGCAGGTCAGAAGGGTCCTATCCTGTTTAATAAGGTACTGAGTTGTTTTTCACCCAAGACTGAAAGTTATGCAGCTGAGGTGTGTGCAGAGGAGAGAACTTTGGCCTCGAGCTGCACCCAGAACCAAAGTCTCACCCTGCACCTCCCCCCACCACCAAGGAACCAAACCGAAGGACCAGGACATAACTGGAATTTCAACACTGGAACCCTTTCAGAAGCCAAGAGTCCATTGTCCAAGGAAATCCGGTGTTGACACCCCTTTATCATAAATGGCCAAGTTCCAAGTTTCTTCAATTAAAACGCCTCACCAGCACTTCCGCATACCTGTTCTCTAGCTCATTAAAAGCTTTAGCCACACTCCAAACACTGACGTTTTGAGTTTTGGTCTTTCAAACATCGGGCGCACAGACTTCGGTCCGTAACATCACTTGTCATTTACTCCACATGCCACACTCCAGCAAAGCCAAACTTCTCACTGTAAAAAGTGAAGCACGCGCTTTAATCCGTTCAGCTTTTTGAAAAATGAAGGTGCGGCCTCGATTTACTGAGGTTTGCCCACCCTATTCCATAATGCCAAGAGATTATTAGGCCCGTGGCAGCCTTACACTTTATGTTTTGTGTCTGGGCCATTTCTATCTTGGCTGGAGACCTAAGAGCGGAATTTTAACTATGAATTTCCTGTGTTTAACAGGCTAAAGTCAAAAGGCCACATTCTACATCAGATTTGCATGAACGACTTCCACTGGAATTACTCCTGTATGTATATCTCAGGCACTACTAAATAATATTCTTTTTAAAACATCTTTTTAATGCGCATGTGGGAGAGAGAAACAGCATGCGTAAATTAATAAAAAATATTCACTCAGTTTGAGGAAATGTTTTGTTTAAAAGGGCACAAAGCCATCCTGATCATCAAATCTATCTTTATACATACCAACCACCGAGCTTCTCCAAGCATATCCTGGAGGCCTCATTAGCTTGGACCTATCTGGTTATTTATGGGGCAGTCGTGGTAGAGTGGAGTACACAGCAGGCCTGGACCCAGAAGCAGCAAAATCAAGTTCCAACTCTGATAGTCTTTCCCTGTATCTTTTTGTCTGTAAACTATTGACTTTTGCAAGGTTACTGTGTAAATTCAGTAGATAATGGGTGTTAATTTTGTATTTTGACTATTATATAAGCAAAAAATGGAAACAAAAAAGCCTAATATTTTTAAAAATATTTTATTTATATTATTTTTACAGAGGAGAAGGGAGAAAGAAAGAGAGGGAGAGAAACATCAATGTGTGGTTGCCTCTCACATGCCCCCTACTGGAGACCTGGCCCACAACCCATGCATGTGCCCTGACTGGGAATCGAACCCAAAACCCTTTGGTTCACAGGCCAGCACTCAATCCACTGAGCCACACCAGCCAGGGCACAAAAGCCAAATATTGATGGCGATAGTAAGGAGAAACTTATAGTCTAACAATGGCAGTTCAAGTATAAATCAGTATAACTCCTTTGGAAAGCAATTGCAATGCATATTGATAATGATAAGTATGTAAAATTGTCTTCTTTTATTTAATAATTCTACATATGAGAATTTGTCATGGGAAAAAATAATAAGGGGAAACCTCTTTGAGTAGTGATTTTATTCATAGCATTTTTTTTGTCATGAAAACAGCCTAAATTTTAAGCAAATAAGAAAATGTTTAAATACATTATTACATGTTTACATAATGCTGAGATTAAGTTCTTATAATGTTAAATGAATAAAAATGGGTTCAAAATACATATTCTATATAATTACAACTTTGTACTGGAAAAAAACCCCCACAAAAAACCAACATGAGCATTAAAAAGAATTGGAAGGAAGTAGACCAAAAGTTTCAACAACAATAGGTAAGAGAAAACCAGAAGATACTTTGGATAAGAGCACTATACGAAGTTATTCCCCCGTTTGCATTTTCTAATACCTTATACATAGATGACACTATATAGTAACGAAGGTTTTTAAAGTGTTACACCTTAGTTCCTAATTAATTAGAACATTCTGTTCAACTAACTTTTCAACTAATCAAAGCTTTACCTTAATTAGCTCTGCAAAATAGTTTTGAGATATTTTTTCCAGTGGCTTATTCTTATTGTTCTATCCAACTATCTGTAAGATCATAGACATTCAGGAACTAGCATGTTTGGCATTTGGTCAAACAGCAAATCTTGGATTTAGCCATTGAGTGTTATAAGGCGCAACATCAAAGGAATTTTCCAGTGTTGTCCCCTGAATACAGCCTGACCCATGTCATTTGATCCTCAAGAATGCTGAAGAGTGAGCAGCAGCGGGGGACGGATGCCCATGGCAGGGGAGCCGACGTATGTGTTTCCATCCATGGGGAATAGATGCAAGCCAAACCAGCGAGGGGTGGCAGGCTGTAAATGTAGACAGCAGTTTCGAAGGAAAACCTGCCGGCACTTCATAGTGAATTGTGCATAAGAAGGGGGATACAATGAGTCAAACCTCATTAATGAACAGAAATAGAGCAAAACATTCAAAATAGATAACTACATGGACACCCGATTCTCTAACCCACTAGAAGTAACTTTTATTGCCTTCAGATGAAAGCTAACTTTCATGGGGTTTTTTTCTGTGATTATAGAAAATATCATTTTGTGTTCCTAGCAGGTCTACAGGCCTTGCTATATAGCTCACTGGTGAGCAGAGCACCACACTCAGCGCCCAATGGAGCCGTCCCTATTGGAAACAGAAGATAGTCTGTGTTATGGCAACACTTAAAGGAAACAAATTTGGCAGAAAAGGAATAATATCTCTACAGCAGAGATCAAGTCTATTTTCAAATTTCAAAAAGAAGTGTTTCCTCACATATGAGTTCACTTAAAGAGCAAAAGAGCAATCATGCACCACAATTGCACGGAATGAAAAGCCCCTTGAGGGTTTATGCAATTACAAGTTCGAAATGAAAGTTGGTTTAAAAATCTTCTAATACTTTACCACACACAAGGCATACATTCCTTATGGATAAGGAGACAGTTCAGAGAGGTTAGGAATTTTTCTGATATCACACAGCCAGTAAATGGTAGAGGCAGGATTCAGACCCAGGCCTCTCAGCTTCTTGCTCTTGCTTCTATACTATTCAAGTACCACAGAGTTTGTAAGCTACCAAACCTCCACCAGTGCTGTTTATCAGGTGTTCAAGGAGCAGTGCGGCATGACCTCGGGCAAGTCAACTAACCTCTCTGAACCTCAGGCTCATCTATAAAGCAAGCTCACAAACCCAACCCCACAACGTGGTGGTAAGAATTCAATGAGACAATGCACGTCACGTGCTGAGCAGTGGTCCTGACACACCACAGAAATTCAACGGACAGTGTCAGCTGTTACCACCGCATCACTTCCTTGAAGGCAGGAGGAAATTCGTGAACTTGCAGCCTCAGCCTGGAAACGAGTGTGATCCAAACACTTCGTCCTGCTTCACAAAAGCTGTGTGGATGTCTGTCCTCAGCTGTGCCTAACCGAAATAAATCAAATCCAATCTGCACAATTTAGTGCTTGGCACCATTTTTAATACAAATCTCACCAGTTTTTATTTTCATTTTCTAGTTTACCCAAACAAGCCATTTGTATAGCCTTGTGACTTTAAACCAAAGCTGCCAATAAAATAGACTTACACTGAAAACATCGGGATCCTTCTGAAACAATATAAATACAAGCACCCATGATACAGGAAAATTTGATCAGAGTTTGGTCATTGACTTGGATGCCAGCTCAACTCTAAACTTGCCCAGTGCTATTTTGGGGTATTAAAATCTATACGTGCTTAATATCCCAGAAGCCCTGCCATGCATTAGGTTTGAATGTCCTTTATGGAATGAACTTGATCCTCCCGCCTTACTTTTGGTCTCTCTCCAGAGAAGCTAATGCGCTGGCATAGTTCTGCCATTTGTCAGCCAGAAGTCTGGTTACACATTTGCTCGTCAATCTAAACCTAACCTATTCTCATACGAGCACTTGGGGTTTCATGTAAATCAACCAGACGTTCTGTCATTCACCGGCAACATCTCTCCGTAGTATTCTACACCCACGTGCCTTCATGAAATATTTCACTATGTTTGTGGAAGAAATATTCAAATGAATGTGCTTTTTCAGGAATGGTGACACCAGAATGTTATAAATCCATTCATTACCACAACAAGGATAAATGGTATTTCTGCCAAAGACTTTTGATAGCCGGTACAGTAATGAATCTCAGCACTTTCTGAAATTAAAGGTCTGCCCTGAGAGGTAAGTAGTATCATGCGTGACTAACAAAACGCGAACCCAAATTTCGGAGCTAAGCTTTCCTTGTCAGTGTAATGGATCGTTCTCGACGGCATACTGCCTTAGGAAGTTCCTAATGCTATTTCTACTCTCTTGACAATTAACATCCAGGTAAGGCTGACCCCACTGTTTGTAAAAGGGCAGATCCTTATTAACTGAGCATGTTTCATTGTGATTTTTCTTACATTTGAATTCACATACACTATAACAGTTGTGCTTTAAATGTCTGCTATAGTATTAAGGATAATATTTCATAGAATTATCAGTTCATCTTCCAGTGAAATATTTTAATATTCAGTTGAATAGTCTGTTAAGAAGCCTTTTAAGATATTTGTTTTTGATTATAGTGGTTGATTATTAATTTTTTTTAGGTAGGTGATTTAGCTCTAGCCTTCACTACCTCTTTTGGCATTTTCAAAAGGCACAAGGCAAATAAGGAATTGAGAATTTAAACTAAACAAATAAATATCAGTTCTCATTAACATGTGTGTGACACTAAGTCAGTTAACTTCGGTGTTTCTGGATTGTAAAATGATGTTTTAATATAGAGCTAATTCATGAGAACTATGGAGAAAGTGAAGAGGGGATGATTCCAATCTAACATTATCTACAAAGAGTGCATTTTATTCCTAGGAGTGTCTGGCAACGCCTGCTGTCATACTATTCACGTTGAGCACTGGAAGTATGATTATCAGTGCTTTAAAAAAATCCAATATCTGTGAGAGGTTATCAATCCAAATGCTGTGTCCTCTAATATTAAAGCCTCACTGATAGAGCTATATCATATTGGCTCTCAAAAATGCCTAAAATGAGCAGAATATAGATTCCAGTCAGAGAGTAATGCTTTGGGATTCTGAACAGGCTCAGCAGATCATAAAATTTTTCAGTACTGGATTTCAAACATTAAGGCATTCGGTCATAGTATAAAGATTAGTATATCCTTAAGCACAGTTCTGTGCCTTAGTGCAATTCAGAAATGCTTTCCTCCTCTTCATTCCCGTTCATTCTTGTGGAGGCCTTTTTCCTCTATCTGACTTCCTCCCTCTAGTGTTTACTGGATGAAGCACAGGAACTAAAGCTCCATTTACAAACAAAAAAACATTATTGCAACTCTATTTTCCCGAGTAACCATATACTAAAGCAAACATACCACCAGATGTTTTGACATGAATTCTAAGTGAGATAATTTTTTATCTGAGAATGTCAAAGTTTGATTTTCATAGTCCGACTTCAGATCCCAAGAGGAGTCATTGACTTCTTCTACTCTTAAGGTTAAACTCCTTCTCTGCCTTTGAATCCTTATATTCTACTTGCCTTTATTATGATATACAAAGGGAGCAAAGATTAACAAACTAAAGCATGCATGCAGACATTTCTTTGGCATATTTTTCAGGGATAGAACTTATACTTTGAATCTTCTGGGTTACCCAAGGGATTCATGATATTTTGACTCAAAAAAAAAGTGATTAATTTTTTTAATAGCCTTACAAACACTGTTGGCTTATTTTCCTCCACAGAAGTCCTTAGTCAGACTAAGAATAGTACTTCTTATGGGCACTTCTTCAGAGAGAAGAAAATATACTTTCTTTGTTCGCTGCCATTGCTGCTACTTTGGAAACCAAGCACAGCTGATTGTGAGGGCTAACTATAGACCAAGGTCATCTGAGGATCCACGCAGCCAGTTCACAGGGATGGCACCCACACCTTGCCAGAGCTCATGGGTCTGCCAGTCCAGCCAGCCCAGCCCAGGGGCTATTTTCAGTTGGAGTTCCAGCAAAAAAGGCCCTCAGCTGTCCTTCATGCTGCTGGCATTGGATTTTACACCTACCATTCTAAACAATAATTTTCTCTGTACTCTGACTTCTTCTCTCCATCACAACATCCTACCTTTTCGAGACCCTCACAGGAGGTTGATAAATGTCAAAGTAAAATATTAAAATTCATCTTTTGCTTAACGATAAAAAGCTCATCCACATATACAGCTCTACCACATCAAATTACTTCAATCAAGAGCCTGAGCTGCAAACCTCAGGCTTATTTAGCTTCCTTCCTCACTGCAGCCCTCCACCAACCTCCACTCTTGGCCAGGCCTCGTCCGTTCAGAGGCCCGAGGACCTGGTGTTGATTCTCTCCTCATCCACATCCACTGTCATTACATTTCATCCACTTTTGCCTAGACTGCTGGAATAACTTACCAGACGATCTCTGCCTCCAATTCACCAACATTCCCCCATCCATTATCTTTCAAAATTACAAATCAGAATGCATTGCTCTTCTGTTTAAAATTCTTCCATGGTTCCCCACAACATAAATTTCAAACTCCCTACACTGGCAGTCAAAATTCTTCAAGATCCGGAGATGCCTGCCTACTTTTCAAGGCTTATCTCTTACCATTTCCTTCAGGCCATCTTTTCATCCTCCCTTCATCACAAAAATACACTCTATACTTTGGCCAAACAAAATATTTATTCTTCCGTAATCCGTCATGCTCTTCCATGTGCCTAGATCTGCCTGGTGATCTCATCTATCTAACACTCTTCTATATTTCTTCAATCAAGATTCAGTTGAGCATCACCTTTTTGATGGAGCTTTCCCTGACACTCTTCCAAATCTCCCCACACAGCTTACACACACACACAGTCCCACCATCTATGATGCTCCATAGGCCATGTTCACTCTTAGTTCTTGTATCACTATACATGTACACACACACACACACGTATTTTGGACTCTCCCATTAGGCTGTGAGACTTAAATGTAGGAACCTTATATTACTGATTTTTTTGTTCCCAACATCCAGTGCTATACTTAAATTCAAGTAGTAAATAAATTTCATTGTATTATTAAAAATAGAAATCTTGTAAACAAAGGAGCCAGTTTCATCTAAGAAAGTGTACTTTAGTCCAAGTCCTGTCTTGACATTTGCCCTTTGTCAAACAGGACCAGATTTACCAGATTGCAAGATGGATTGCTGTCTAAGAATCCGTACCAGAATTTCAGGAAAACTGAATTTCAGGACAACTTGCTTCTACCAAGAGATAAACTAGAAGAGTCTTGAGAACTAGGGGATACAGTCAGAGAAAAGGAGTCAGCAGCAAGGACATCCCAGGGTTGCAGCTTGCTGCCCAGTAAGCACAGTCCAACTCCAGAAGACTTCAGAACCAAAGGGGCTGTTAAAATTGAGACAGACACTACGCTGGGCTCATACACATTGTATGCCTCTAGGCTGTCTCTTCTCTTACATCCTTCTGTTCTCTGTTCATCTCTGCAAATTCTCAGCTTGGATCTAGGCCTAACTTGATAACCTTGACTTCAAGTTCATTTATCCGCACACTTCCCATATTTGCCTTTCCAGGTTAGAGGCTTTTCCCATGGAGTTTGTCCTCAAGGCAAATACTTCTTTAAGAGGCTGGTGAGGTTTAACTAATCTATGCTTACCTTAGGTGACATTTGGGAGCCACAGTTCATGACCTGCAGTCTTCTCTGCATCTCCTTGTCGCACCAAATATCAACCCTTCTTAAGTTCTGCTCAAAGCTTAGACACATGTGGATCCCTCACCAGCCATGAAAAATTGACTCCCAGAAAAAAATTTTGACCATGAAACTCTACAAATCTGGCTAGACTCCATATCTAAACTTCTCTTACTTTGCTCATCAGCTTTTTAAAAAAAAAATGAGATAATAAAAAATGGAGAGAAACTCTCAATCTTTATCTCATTATTATTTTATCTCCATTATTATCTCATTTTTTAAAAAAAAGCTGATGAGCAAAGTTGATATCCCATACCTGGGATGGAGGCCGTGAACAACACAAATGCAGTCCTTCCCCCTAAAAATGCCAATCCAGATGGCTTTTCATTGTCCCTTGAATCTTCTCAATATACAGGAATCTGTATGCACCAAATATTCTGCCATCTGCCACTCCTCTGGGCCTTTCTGAACTCATATAATTCATTAAGGCTTCATGTGAGTCTTCTGCCTATGTCTGGTGGTGTCTCTTACAGTAGTAGGCTTTATTATGATCTAGCTAAAGGATCATATGTAAGGGTGATGTACAGAGAACCAATGCTGACCTTAAGAAGACTTCTAGGAGTATCTCTAAGGGCTCTTTGTCAAGCCTATAATTTTATCAATTGGAGATTTGATAGACATACGAAGGGCAGGCTTACTCCTTGTGTGAACAAGATGAAGCTGGATGGGTAAGAAAGATATCCAATCACACAATCAAGATGTATTAGTTACTTCTTCCTTTTCCTTTTTTTTTAAATCATTTTTTATTGTTATCCTATTACAGTTTTCCCAATTTTTCCCACTTGCCTTCCTCCGCCCATCCCACCTCCCCAATCCCACAGTCAATTCCCACACTGTTGTCCATGTCTGTGGGTCATTCATACATGCTCTCTGACTAGTCCCGTCCCCTTCCTTCCACCATTATCTCCCTATCCCTCCCCTTTGGTCACTGTCAGTCTGCTCCATGTACCCACGACCATGGTTCTATTTTGTTCATTAGTTTATTTCATTCATTAGATTCCTTTTACAGGTGAAATCATATGGTATTTGTCTTTCACCAACTGGCTTATTTCACCTAGCATAATATTCTCCAGTTTCATCCATGCTGTTTTTCTTTCCATTGTGTGCTATTCCATCGCATAAATGTACCACAGTTTTTTTTTAATATATTTTATTGATTTATTTTTAGAGAGGGGGAATGTAAGGACAGAGAGAAGGAGGGAGAGAGAGGAGAGAAGCATCGATGTGTGAGAGATACATCAAACATCCATCAGTTGCCTCTCACAAGCCCCCAAATGGGGAACTGGCCCACAACCCAGGCATGTACCCTGACCAGGAATCGAACTGGCAACCCTTCAGTCTGTAGGCCAGTGCTCAATTCAGTGAGCCACACTAGCCAGGGCTGTACCACAATTTTTTGATCCACTAATTTACCAATGGGCACTTAGGCTTTTTCCAGCACTTGGCTATTGTATATATTGCTGCTATGAACATAGGGATGCATAAGTTCTTTTGAATTGGTGATTCGGGATTCTTAGGGTATATTCCCAGCAATGGAATTGCCAGATCAAAAGGCAGTTTCCCATTTTTAGTTTTTTGAGGAAATTCCATACTGTTTTCCACAGTGGCTGCACCAGTCTGCATTCCCAACAACAGTGTACTAGGGTTCCCTTTTCTCTACATCCTCACCAGTACCTATTGTTTGTTGATTTATTGATGATAGCCATTCTGACTGGTGTAAGTGATATCTCATTTTGGTTTAATTTGCATCTCCCTGATAGCTAGTGATGTTGAACATCTTTTCATATATCTATGGGCCATCTGTATGTCCTGCGCGGAGAAGCGTCTGTCTATTCAGGGCCTTTGCCCATTTTTAATTAAATTATTTGTCTTCCTGGAATTGAGTCAAATGAGTTCTTCATATATTTTGGAGCTCAAGCCCTTGTCCAGTGTTTCATTGGCAAATATGTTCTCCCATACAGTTGGTTCCTTTTTTATTTTGATGATGGCTTTGTTAGCCATGCAGAAGCTTTTTAGTTTGATATAGTGCCATTTGTTTATTTGTCCCTTTACTTCCCTTGCCCTAGGAGATTTATTGGCAAATGTATTGCTATGTGGGATATCTGAAATTTTCCTGTCTATGTTTTTCTCTAGGAATTTTATGGTGTCACGATGTATATTTAAGTCTTTTATCCATTTTGAGTTTATTCTGGTGTATGGTGTAAGTTAGTGTTCTGATTTCATTTTTTTTTTTTTTTGCATGTAGTTATCCAGTTCTCCCACCATCATTTATTGAAGAGGCTATTTTGGCTCCATTTTATGCTCTTTTCCCCTTTGTTGAATATTAATTGACCATAAAGTCTTGGGATTATTTCTGGGCTCTCTATTCTCTTCCACTGATCTATGTGTCTGTTATGCCAGTACAAGACTGTTTTGATTCAGTGGCCTTGTGATAAAGTTTGATATTAGGTATTGTGATCCCTTCAACTTTGTTCTTCTTTCTCAAGATTGCTGAGGCTGTGTAGGGTGTTTTTTCCATACAAATTTTTGA
Organism: Carollia perspicillata; assembly: GCA_004027735.1. Taxonomy (NCBI): domain Eukaryota; kingdom Metazoa; phylum Chordata; class Mammalia; order Chiroptera; family Phyllostomidae; genus Carollia; species Carollia perspicillata. The sequence continues at coordinate 22,355 of PVKM010019612.1, forward strand.
AATATTTGTTCTATATCTGTGAAATATACCATTGTTATTTTAATAAGAATTGCATTGAATCTATAGATTACATTGGGTAGTATGGACATTTCAATGGTGTTAATTCTTCCAATCCATGAACACAATGCATGCTTCCATTTACTTTTGCCTTCCTTAATTTCTTTCTTAAGTGTTGTATACTTTTCCAAGTACAGGTCTTTTACCTCCTTAGTTAAATTTACTCCTAGGTACTTAATTTTTTCTTATTGTTATAGTAAATGGGAATTTTTTCCTAGTTTCTCTTTCTGATATTTCATTGTTTGTGCACAAAAATGCCATTGATTTCTGAATATTGACTTTGTATCCTGCTATTTTGCCAAATTCACTTTTTAGGTCTGGCAGTTTTTTGGTGGAGCCTATAGAGTTTTCTATGTACACCACCATGTCATTTGTGAATAATGACAGTTTTACTTCCTCCTTTCCAATTTGGATACATTTTATTTTATATTCTTGTCTGATCACAGTGGCTAGAACTTCCAATGTTATGTTGAATAAGAGTGGTGAAAACAGACACCCTTGTCTTGTTTCTGATCTTCAGTGGAAAGCTTTTAGTTTTTGCCTGTTCTCTTACATGGTTTTTATTATGTTGAGGCATGCTCCCTCTATTCCCACTTTGCTGAGTGTTTTTTATCATAAATGGGTGCCAGATTTTATCAAATGCTTTTTCAGCATCTATTGATATGATCATTTGATTTTTGTCTTTCATTTTGTTTATGTGGTGTATTACATTTATTGATTTGCACCATCCTTGGCACCACCAAGGATGGTATTGTACCATCCTTGTGTCCCTGGAATGAATTCCACTTGATCATGGTGTATGCTCTTTTTAATGTATTTTGAATCCAGATTGCCAATATTTTGTTGAGGACTTTAGCATCCGTGTTCTCCAGAGATATTGGCTTGTAGTGTTCTTTCTTTCTTGTGTCTTTACTTGTTTTTGGAATTAGGATGATAATGGCCTTGTAAAAAGAGTTTAGGAGTCTTCCCTCTTCTTGGATTTTTTTGGGAATATTTTGAGAAGGATAGGAGTTAATTCTTCCTTAAATGTTTGGTAAAATTCACCTGTGAAGCCATTCTGTCCGGGGCTTTTCTGTGCAGGGAGTTTTTTGATTACTGCTTCGATTTTGTCAGCTGTAATCAGCCTATTTGGGCTTTCTGCTTCTTCTCCATTCGGTTTTGGAAGATTATTTTTTTTAGAAATTTTTCCATTTCACCCAGGTTTTCAATTTATTGCCATATAGTTGTTTGTAGTAATTTCTTACAATCCTTTGTATTTCTGTGGTATTGGTTTAACTTCTCTTTCATTTCTGGTTTTATTTATTTGGGTCCTCTCTCTTTTTTTCTTGATGAGCATGGTTAAAGGTTTGTCTCCTTTTTTCGCATATCTTTTCAAAGAACAAGCTCCTGGATTTATTTATCTTTTGAATTGTTCTTTTAGTCTCTATGTCATTTAATTTTGCTCTGATGTTGATTATTTCCTTCCTCCTGCTGGCTCTGGGCTTTGTTTGTTGTTGTTCCTCTAGTACTTATAGATGTAGGGTTAGGTTGTTTTTTGAGACTTTACTATCTTCTTTAGGTATTGCTATGAACTTCCCTCTCAATACTGTCTTTGTTGTATCCCATAGATTTTGGGTTGTTGTGTGTTCATTTTCATTTGTTTCCAGACACTTTTTGATTTCTTCCTTGATCTCA
>PVKM010019613.1:0-24067 GCA_004027735.1 Carollia perspicillata
AAGCCCACCCACATGGGAATCAGCACCAGAAAGGCCCAGTTGGCTTAGGGGAAGTGGCGGAAGGGACTGAAATCTGACAGGGAGCAGAGCAAGCACCATTGTTCTCTCTCAGACCCCACCCCCACATATAGTGTCACAACCCAGGGACTGGGTCGCCCTGGCCTGGTGAACACCTAAGGCTCTGCCCCTCACTACATAACCGCCCCCTCCAAAAAAAATGGCCCAAATGGAAGAACAGATCAAAGCTCGACAGCAAATACAACTAAGCAACAAAGAGATAACCAACCTATCAGATGCACAGTTCAAAGCACTGGTGATCAGGATGCTCACAGAATTGGCTAAATTTAGTTGCAAATTAGATGAACAAATGAAGGCGATGATAAGTGAAATGAAGGAAAATGCACAGGGAGCCAATAGTGATGGGAAGAAAACTGGGACTCAAATCAATGGAGTGGACCAGAATGAAGAAAGAAACAACCAAACAGAAAAGAATGAAGAAACTAGAATTCAAAAAAATGAGGAGAGGCTTGGGAACCTTCCAGGACATCTTTAAACGTTCCAATGTCCAAATTGTAGGAGTACCAGAAGGGGAAGAGGAAGAGCAACAAGTGGAAAAGTTATTTGAACAAATAATGAAAGAGAACTTCCCCAATCTGGCAAAGGAAATAGACTTCCAAGAAGTCCAGGAAGCTCAGAGAGTCCCAAAGAAGTTGGACCCAAGGAAGTACACACCAAGGCACATCATAAGTACATTAGCCAAAATAAAAATGAAGGAGAGAATCGTAGAAGCAGCAAGAGATAAGGAGACAGTTACCTACAAAGGAGTTCCCATCAGACTCTCAGCTGATGTCTCAAAAAAGACCTTGCAGGCAAGAAAGGGCTGGGAAGAAGTATTCCAAGTCATGAAAGGCAAGGACCTACATCCAAAATTGCTCTATCCAGCAAAGCTTTCATTTAGAATGGAAGGGCAGATCAAGTACTTCTCAGATAAGGTCAAGTTAAAGGAGTTCATTATCATCCAGCCCTTATTATATGAAATGTTAAAGGGATTTATCTAAGAAAAAGAAGATAAAAAACATGTATAGTAAAATGATAGCAAACTCAAAATCATGAACAACTACACCTAAAACAAAAACAAAAGCAACCTAAGCAAACAACTAGAACAGGAACAGAACCACAGAAATGGAGATCACATGGAGGGTTAGCAACAGGGGAGTGGGAGGAGGAGAGAGGGGGAAAAGGTATAGAAAATAAGTAGCTTAGATGGTAGGTAGAAAATAGATAGGGGGAGTGTAGGAATAGTATGGGAAATGTAGAAGCTAAAGAACTTAAGACATATGGACATGAACTAAAGGGGGGGAATGTGGGTGGGAGAGGGTATGTAGGATGAAGGGTAATGAAGGGGGGAAATGGGACAACTGTAATAGCATAATCAATAAAATATATATTTTTAAAAGAAGCACTGGCAACCCTCATCTTCAGCATATCTTTCCTGATTAGATTTAAACTTTAAATTTAGTCAAGTAAAATTTTGGTTTAAGCTCCTTCACAGCTTTCTTTTCTCACTAGGAAGGACATGGTGAACGACGCCCCACCTGTTTTTCCACCAGAGAAGAGTGAGGGCAGACTGCGGGGTAAGTGTTGTCTTTCTTACCTTCATAATAATCTCACCAGTCTTTCCGTGGACCACTGCATCTGGTTTAATGATTGCCAAGGTACAGGTCTTCTCTGACGAAACTGTAACAAGACAAGGATGGTGCTTCAGATGCTGGGCTCACAGCACCCATCTTTGAGGCTCTCGGGAGTCCGTCTGCCGTGGCCATACAGCCACGGCACACAGCTCCTCCGGCTCCCTTGCTGGGCCTCCTAGCTGTGACCCTACAGACCTAGACCTGAGTGTAAGCATAGGTCTGGCTCCAAAGCTCAACCACAACCTGGCTGCAAGGGACAGAGACATGCAAGGGACCCAAACCTAGGAGGGGGGAGTGGGGAGAGGGGATAGAAGGGGTAGCCAGGAGATCAAAGATTCCCCAGGAACCCAGAAAAAGCTGAAAGAGTAGGCCTTTGGGGTTGGGAATGGGGAGCAGGAGCAAAAGCAAGGCAGGCCTGGCTACTCTGTTCCTTCCTATCACCCTCCCATGAGTCTTGACCTCTAACTGCTGACTACTGTGTTCTCCTCTCACTCTACTGGCTCCTTTGCCAAGGCTTCTTCTTAACTTTTCTGGCATGTGGCCAGCGATGGCTGCCCGAGGCCTGAGTTGACATGACCTTTCAGTGCCAGCACATTGACCAAGTTGCAGCTCCAGTCCTCGCTGTCTCCGTTCAGAGTCCCCTGAGAGAAGACTGTGTTGGCCAGCTTGTTGTTGGGAGCCAAGACATCAGTCATAGCTCACTGCCCAATCTACTGACTGGCTGTCCTTTACTTAGGTCCCATCGGCTGTGGCGCTGAGAGATGCCACATAATCACAGTCCACAGCTCAGGCCCACACAATCTGTAGGAAGCCCATGTCCAGTCCATGAGTCCATCCCTGTTGTACTCCTGTTTGTACACACTTGGCCTTGATGAGCAACCTCCACTCTGCACAGACTCTGTATCCCCCTATCGACCTTCTGTTCTCAACTTTTACATCAGTTCTGTTGTAATGAAACTTGACAATATTTGAAAATCTTAAAAATGTGTCCTGCAAAGGTGTGAGTTATTTTAAGCAACAACTTCATTTTTCTGTGTGTACTATCTGGAACATCCTATGAGCATTCAGACTTTGAGGGACTCTTACAGTACAAGTCCTTCTAAATTGACCAGTGAGTGAGATCAGCTTGGAGGTGTACAGTGGGAAGAGAATTGGCCAGAGCAGGGGCCTGGAGAACTCCAGCTTGAAAAGGGAGCAAAAGAAAAGAAGCCAGTGCGAAGAGGAGGCTGAGGAGAGGCCAGCGACGTAGGAGGAAAACCAGAAAGGTCATGCTGTCTCAGAAACCAAGACAGAAGGGGATTTTGAGAAGGAAGCCATGGTGAATGGCATCCAGGTCTACAGAAAGATGCACTGGATGATGACTGGGCCCTGACTGGCATGGCTCACCTGGCTGGGTGTCATGCCACCAACTGAAAGGTCGCCGCTTCTATTCCCAGCCAGGGCACATGCCTGGGTTGATGGCCAAGTCCCTGGTTGGGGGCATGTGAGAGGCAACCAATCAATGCTTCTCTCACACATCAATGTTTCTCACCCTCTCTTTCTCCCTCCCTTCCCCTCTCTCTGAAAGTAAATAATAACTTCTTTAAAAAAAGAACGTGACTGGAAACTGTCCCTTGGACTTGACATAAAGAAGGTCCCTGGTGCCCTGGTGAGGACCAGTTCAAGGAGGAGCAGGCTCAGAGGCCAGATCAGCAGGTCAAGGCAGCAGCAGAAGGTGGGGTGGCCCAAGGAGTATGGACAATGTTCAGGAAGCTCAGCGTGATGGAGAGGAAGGCTAAGGACAATGATAGGGTTTTGCGTTGTTTTCTAGGTAGAGAGACTTGATTTGAGAGGAAATAATGAAGTGCAGGGAGAGGGTGCAGAAACAGGAGATAATCTAAAAAAGGAGGCGACAAATATTTCCTACAAAAGCCAAACCAATGATCTTTCTTTGCACACTTGACCTTTCTTGCTGTCCTAAACTGGGCCTCTTTCCTTGTTAGAACCCAACTCAAACCATCCTCATTATCCACACACAAATAAGCAGCCTTTCTACTTCATGCGATAATCAAAATCTCCCTTCTCTTTCCAGGTGGGTTCCTGAACTTAGCCCTGGTTTCCTCTGGAGCCTCACCGACTTTCCCTCTTTCCCTGCCACAGCCTTGCTAACGTCTTGCTTCTCTTCACACTCACGGGTCAAGTTCTTCTCCTAGTGGAGGTTCAGGAGGAACTGCCATGCCCAGCAGTGTTGAATTGTGAGCTGATACATGGGGAATAAGAAGTAGAGGGTACAGGGCTAGGGAAGGGAAGGTGTTCAGTATAGCTGACTTTCTGACACTTCAGGAAAAAAAGGTTAAAAAAAAAGAAACTTGAGTTCTTCAGCTCAAATAAGGACTAAGGAGACACCTGCATCATTAATTTGCAATATTAATGCCACTGTCCTCCATTTTATTAAATGGCGCTTTTCCTGATGCCCAGTAATTGCTGTGAAAGTCACACTTGTTATATTTAAACGTGATCAGAAAGCTGTGAAAAGTGCCCAAGATGCCATTAAAGGACAGCAGGGAGGGCTGATATGATGTTTGAAGTCAGGTGACTGAAGACAAAATGTTTTATGGTTAATCCTCCCAGAGTTCAGACTGACTGATAAACTGACCACTCACATTTTTTAAAAAACATCAAATCTGAGTCTGCTTTGCCTTTTTTTTTTTTTTTTTTTTGCCTTGCTCATTGGTTCTGCACTCACCCACGTCCTCATCTTCACCATCATCCTTTTCGTGGGAAACACATTCATCTTCCTCAGAAAGCGCCTCATCTTTAATCTAATACAAATTGGTCATCAACAGAAGGTAGTTAGCACTAATTAAAATGACCACAAAGCCTTCTTTCAGAAGCCAAAAAAATAAAGGTTCAAAATACAGAGCAAAAACAGGGGGTCAAGATTTTCAGTCTTGGAAACTCCAAGATCCTTTTTCAGTAGTTGTGTGATGGGGGCAGGGTGGTGAGTGTGTTTGAAGACAAGGAAATCCGTGCTGACTTAAGGTTTAGATTCTGCCTGTTTTCACAGGCACAGATACAAACACAGAGTTGGCAAGAAGACAAAGAATTGAAGTGCAAGTAAATATTTAGCAACTGGCTGCACAGTGCAGAGAAGTAGTACAGGGGGAGCTCATTTTCCCCAGAGGCGAAACCAGCATTTGTGATCGACTTTCTGGGGGGGAAATGGCCAGTTTTCTTGGTGGGGGTATGATTTGATTCTAATCCATTCTATGAAAACAGAGCTTTGCTCTTTGGAATTGAATATGCGACCTTGACAATGAGCACTGCACATGAAAGCTCCTTTGGCAGAAGCTCAAAGCACCAGGAAATACCTCCCTCTATAAGGTGCATTGTTTTTCAAAGCCAATTATTTATGAAAAACTTGGTTTGCGTTATCATGGCAATAATGTATCAAAACCACAAGTTATGACCCACCCCGTTTCTCATGGCCCTGCCAGAGTTAATGCCTAAATTCAAGACACGAGCCCTCGGGGATCACAAGTAAAACTTTCAGGAATGTGGGGTGATGGGAGCAGGTCACCAGGATAGATTTCACCTTGAAGCCGGGCTCCGCCGACCACTTCTTGATTTCATAACTTTATTTTCATTTCTGAATTCATTGTCAGTGACCCAGAAAGCCCTGTGACAAGTTGAAGTGGGGGAGGAAAGGGACGTGGATAAAAGAAGCTAAAGTATTCTGGATGAAGGGGGCTACTTTTTAAAGACTTCAACATACACACGTCATAGTGGGCACAGCACTGTCCCCTGAGCTCTCAGTGAGGACCCGGGCGGGCATTTAGTGAAGCTCCCAGCTGACAGCTCCCGGAAAATTAGGAGGAAAGGGAGGGAATGGCTGACCTCGAGCACACCCATGAATTTGCTGTTTGCACAAGTGACCTCCTTACCACTTTCCGTTCTCCGCCTTCAGCCAACACCTTCCTTTCGGCCTCTAGCTGGTCTAGGATGGTTTTCTGCAGCAGTGGGGCGTTTGCTCCTCTGACCACAGCCACCAGTTTTCCTCCCTGGGATAGGACACATGTGCTGCTCAAACCGCATGAAACCCTCTTCCCAGGTACTAATCTCTTTCAAGAGCCAGCGTGAGTGTCCAAGCACTTTGTTTAGGAGTGTGCCCAAGATCAAGGGCCATCAGCCCCAGGCCCACAGCCTCCATCCATTTTTCTGCCTTCTACCCCAGGCTCCTCCTTTCAAAATTTCCTTCAGGGCAATGGGGAGTTAGCTCAGGAAGGGACAGGGCCACATAGGATGTCAGTTGCCTATACATGGCCCATTTACTCAACTTTTCCCTATTAAGCACTTACTCTGCCAAGTACTCAGACCGAGGCAAAGAATATGAACCCTAAACACCAAAAGACACAGTCGTGCCCTCAGTGAATGGGGAGCTGAGTGGAGGCGGAAAGGTGATCATGCCAAATAAACAATTACAATAAAATAAGATCATTGCTTTAATAGGGGATGTGCAGGATGCTCGGAATTTGGGGGAGATGCAATTCCTCACTCCATCTGGGGGGTCAGGGACACTTCAGAGTGGAGGTGGCATTTGGGGTGAACCTGAGTTTCCTGCTTTCTCTTGGTCGGCAGGCTCTACACATACTGCTCACAGAGGAGTGATCTGGGGAGGGAGAAGGTCACCCAGAGTGGGTCCTCCTCTGCTTCCCTCCGCCCCTCAGTGGACCGCCACAGGGCGAGAGCCTGCAAAGTTGCCCGCCAGCTGGTCACAGGCTCCAACACGGCCGATTGTGATGGTGCTTCCATCACCAGGGGCTCAAGCAGGATGACCACTGTGGTGATGCCCCCTTTTCTGCGAATCACCCCAATGGCAGTTTGGCCGGGGGCGTGCTCACCGCAGCTGCTCCCCACTTCTCCTTCTCACCCCACCCATGTTTCATCATGTACCTTCAGTCTCCTCATTAAAACTCAAGGCTCAAATAACGTTTTATCATAAGCTCCCAATCTGCAATCCTTAGGGCAGTGGCCCAGAGGTTTCCAAACTAAACAAACTAAACAGTCTGGACTGGCTGTCAGGAGGCCTGGGAAGATGGGCCTCGGTTTCCCTGATGTATGATGAGGGGGCTGGACTGGGTCAGGAGGAAGGTCAGTCAGTTGCCTTCAGGAAGCCAGGGGTGACAGTGGGCCCTAAGGCTGTGAAGAGGGAATGTCACACCTGAAGACGTCCAAATTATCTTCAGTCAGAATAGTTTTTCTCACTCCTGACTTTCTGTAAACAGCCTTCACATTTTGTGATTAAGTAACAGTGAATGCAGAGCTCGTCCACCCCATACAGGAGTATTCATGTTTGCTGTAAGATCCCCTCTACGGAGCAGAGGACAGAACGCTTGAAACTCTGTGCTCTGAGAGTGAAACCTCAGATAAGGGTGTTCATGAGCCAGGAGCATTTCAGTGACTCCTGTCCTTTCTCCTGTACTGCCAGTCAGGAAGCTGCCCTGCTCAGAGGGACCTCTCCCTGCCGGGCCAGTGGGCAGTGCCCTCAGGCCACCATGCCATGACTCAAGGACATTGTCCTTTGTCAAAATAATAAAGACAGTCAAGGAGAACACTTGTTTGCATCAGTGTGGCCCCTTGGTGGCTCCCAGAAAGAATTAAGGCCAATAATACTCATCTGTCTGAACTCTAATGATATGCAACCATCAAATAGTCCTGGTTCTGAAAACGTACTTACTGCATAAAACAGAAAGGTTGGCTCACACTTCCCGCGGTACTTTTCCAGGACATCAAGACAGTCTGCCTCTGCCTAACGAAAACCAGCTGTCAGCAGGACCCTGAGCACAGCAGGAACAGGGACACGATGGCAGGAAACCACACAGGACAATCCACACACACCACACACACTACACACACCATGCAACACACACACACACAGCAGCACACATCACACACACATACACACCATACCACACATTACATACTCACATGTTCACACAACACACACCAGGTGCCACACATCACATACACACATATCACACCACACACACCACATACATGTGTGCACAGCACACACACCACATATCACATACCAACACACCATACCACATATCACAATCACACATACATATACAACTACATGCAACATGCAGCACACACACTGCCATGCCACATACTACACACATACATCACATGCCCCATAACTGCCTCTCCCCAGATGAAGCCTTGATGTGCTTTCATGCTTCTCCAATTGTTTTTTCATCAGAATCATAACAACTGTCCTGCTAACATATTGGCAAAAATTGTTGGCAATACACTTGTTTGAGGAACAAAGGAGAGGGAAACAAGGGTGTCTCCTGCTCTCCGCCCAGCCTCTCCTCCAGCACAAGGAAGCTCACTGCCTAAAGCCCGCTGCTGCCACCCTGGGCAAGCTCAGAGGTGGAAGGTGCTCCCACCGCCTGCAGCGCCTGGCGGTTCAGTCCAGGCAGTTCCTCCACATGCCCTGCAGAAGCGTCTGGACAGACTCCCCAGGGAGGCAGGAAGGGCAAAGTCCTTGAAGTCAAACTTGTTGGGAAATTAGCATGAGGTATATTTTCTCCTGTGTTCAGTCTATGAACCTCAAACCCCTGGAATGTCTCTTGCACACTTCTTTGGAATTTGCTCCATTTCCTTACACGAATCCAAGTGAATGTTTGCTAACAGTTCCCCTTTATGGAGCAGAGGATAGAAATCTTGACAGCCTGTGCCCTGAAAGTGAAACTTCCGAGTTCACAGTGTTTGTGAGCCAGGAAGGGGCACGCATGTTGGAGCAGCACGTCTTCCTTCCCTGTGCACAGCGCCCTGACCAGCCGGGCCCAGACTGGCTGTCCGTGAGGTGGGGGCGGGGGAGCAATCTTCATCCCCCGACAAACTGGGAAGCGTCCTGACAAATATGAAATCCACAGCTGATGCCTTTTCAGTGATCTGAAAAAGGGAGCTTACTCTTCCTGTTCCTGTTTTTAAATGGTTAATTCTTTTTTTTAAAGGTTCTATTTATTTATGTTTAGAAAAAGGGAAAGGGGGGAAGAAGGAGAGAGAGAGAAATATCAATGTGCGAGAGAAAGATTGGTTGCCTCTCATACACCCCAATGGGGGACCTGGCCCACAACACAGGCATGTGCCCTGAGCAGGAATCGAACAGGAGGCCCTTTGGTTTGCAGGCCAGTGCTCAATCCACTGAGCCACCCCCACCAGGGCTAAATGTTTAATTCTTATTACGATGTTGTCTGACATTCCGCTAAGAGAGAGTCTTACCAATGCAAAGTGCAGAAGGTCCAGGCCAACTTCCACCCTCATCCTCTGGAAGAGGCTCACCACAGGTTTGCAGGGGCCGCACCAGCCTTGATAGACATCGACAACTGCGCAGAACCGGGGATCAGAAAGGTTCCGTGAGCGCCACTGTCTGCCATGTTAGGCAAAATTTATACCTGCACGTTCCACCTCCCTTGGATGGATGTCTGTTTGCAGGGATATTAATGGTTATAAGTATTTATTATCCCATCAGAGTGTGAGCAAGCGTGGAAACAGCTATCCTTCCTTCTTAGCAATTCAGTGGTCTGTGTTCTAAACAACGAAGTAAGTAGGGTAGGAAATCATTTACATAACATGGACCCTTTTCCGTAATGAGTAGCCCTCAAGAAATATTTGAATTGTACTGAAACCACCTATTCTGAAAGGAAAAAGTCGCTGCAGGTGACCTGTCAGCAGATAATCAATTCTTGGCTACCTTGATAATAAACACAGCTTTGACCTTTTCCCCTGTGAATTAAAAGGGATTTGCTTTGGGTAAAGGAGAGTTTTATTTACTTTATAGAGTCAACTTTGTTCCCCTGGAAAGTGAATCTGGTAAAGACCTAGGTGGAACTCGGATGCCCTTGTCTTCGGTCTAGTCGGTGGCATGAGCCAGGGAGGAGTGTGAGGGCACCTGTCTTCTACTGCACGAGACCACGCAGCCTGTTGTCCAACGGTACCAACTAGTGTCCTGATCTGAACTTACCAGCAGATGTTCAGGCCAGATCTATATATACAAAGAAATCACCTAGCTCTTTATTCATGAAATTCAAGGTTATAGGAAAATGGGGGTCATTATAGGTTTTCTCTTCATAGTAAATCTGTCATTTAGCAATTCTGAAATGGATGGATCTCAACAATTATCTTAAATTACCGGTTAGTCCTTTGGAACTGAGCATTTCCTCCCAAAGCTCCTGGGTGCTGATGTTGACCTAACATCAAAGAGGAACAAGTACTGTATTACTGAGGGCACTGATGGGGAGATACTTTGGTATATTTGCTCCAGGTTCATCTTCATATTCATTCATATTCATTCTCTGTGTCAGTGAAGTAGTTACAAATACAACTCAAGCTGTCCTCTGTTCCCAATCTCCTTTTCTCCTTCCCTCTTTTCCTACCTCCCCCTCTAGGAATAACCCCTATACTAAGAAAATCTCAGGTATTTTTAAGAAAATAATTTTTACTTGTTACTCATTCAAAAGCAGTATTTAAAATAGTTTCATGCCTGTAAGTGTAAATAAATAGTAACATACTGTGGATAATTTTTACAATTTGTGTTTTCATTCAACATTAAGTTTTGACATTTATCTATATTTGTGCACAGAGTGGTACTCATTTGTTTTTTCTTTGTCTTCTTATACATCTTATTGAGATATAAATTATGTGTAGTGAAGTACACAGAACGGAAGTGTTATAGTTCAGTGACCTTGGGCAAATGCATACGCCCGTGCGACCACACCCCCGTCACAATACAGAGCACTCCCATCACCCCAGAGAGTTTCCTCGGGTCTCCTCCTAGTCACTCCCCACTCCAGGTAAACCCTGATCTGCTTCCTGCCACAACAGACTCATTCTGCCTATTCTAAACTTCACATAAATGAAACAATACACGTATACCATCTTGGCTACTTTCGTCAGCATGTTTTTGGGATCCATTGGTGTAGCTGTGTTTAAGTAGTTTGTTCAGTTTTATTCCTGAGCATATTCCATTGTATGACTGTATCATAATTTGCTTGATAGATACTTAGGTTACTTCCAGTTTGGACTGTTATGGATAAAGACTTATGATCATTCTTGTTAAATCTTACTGTGTTCACATTTTCCTTTCTCTTTGATAAGTAAGTACCTAGGAGTGGAATTGCTGGAACACAGGGTAAATGTATGTTCAGTTTAATAAGAAACTTCCAGTGCTTTTCCTACAGTGGTTGTACCACTGTAAACATCCATTATCAAAGGGTAAGAGTTCTGGGTGCTCCACATTCACACGAAAATTTGGTGATGTAAATCTTTCTCATTTTAGCCACATTAACACTAATATAGTGGTATCTTATTGTGATTTTAATTGCATTTCCATGGTGACTAATAGTGTTGAACATATTTAATGTACTAATCAGCCATTTGCATGTCTTCTTTGAGAAGTACCCATTGGTCTGTTCATTTTCTTTATTGGATCATTGGCCTTTTTACTAGATCATAGAGGGTTTCTTAATATATTTTAGGTAAAAATTCTCTGTCAGATATAAGTATTGTAAATATTTTCTCTAAGTCTGTGGTTTGCCTATTCATTTCCTTAACAGTGCCTTTTGTTGAACAGAAGTTTTTAATATTGACAAAGTCTAAGTTATTAAATTATAGTTTTATGGTTAGTGCTTTCTATTGTCTCCAAAAAAAATCCTCAAAGTCACAAAGATGCTCTCCTATTTTCTTTTAAAAGCTTTATTTATAATTTAAATTTTTACATTTAAGTCTGTGATCCATCTGATATTAATTTTTGTGTGTGTTGCAAGGGAAGAATTGTGGTTAATTTTTTCCCATGTAGACATACAGTTGTTTCTGCAAATTTTGTTCAGAAAATTTATTTCCTAACTATATTGCTTTGGCACCTTTGCTGGAAACCAGCTAACAGCATAAGTATGGCTTTACTTGGGAGTCAGTTCTGTTTCATTTACCTGTTTGTCTATTCTTATGCCAATACCAGACTCTTCTGATCACTATAGCTTTACAATAGGTCTTAGAATCCGGCAGTGTGAGGCCTCCACATTTTTTCTTTTTCAAGATTGTATTGGCTATTCTAGGTCCTTTGCATTTCCATAAACATTTTAGCACCAGCTTGGCCACTTCTGCACAAACTTCTGCAGAGATTTTAATTGAGATTGCATTGAGTGTATGGATCAGTTTAGCAAACAAGTGAAACATTAGCTCAAGTCGTCCAGTCCATGAATGTGATGGTTCTCATCATCTATTAAATCTCCCTTAATTTCCTCAGCAATTGATTGGAATTCCTTGGAGCTGGCTGGATTGCTTGGAATTGGTTGGATTGTTGGAGCTGGTAGATACATTTTGCACGTTTTAAAAACTATATTCAAGCATCCACATCAAAAATAATTGACAGTTGAATTTATTGCCACTTCTTCACATTTTTCTCTAATCTACAAAGTATTCTGGTTTACATCAAAAATTAAATGCAAGGAGAAATACATATTATCCTTCTTTATAAATAGTATATATTTTGTATAATGTTTTGATTTTGAAAAAATTTCAAACTTACAGAAAATTTGCAAGTACAATATAAAGAACTTTTTCTCCTGAATTATTTGAAAGTAAACTACCAACATAATACTCCATTATTCCTGAATATATTACCCTACATAACTACGATACAACCATCAAAATCAGAATATAAATACATATATTATTACTATCTAATCCTTAGACTCCATTCAAGTCTTACCGATCTTCCCAATTAAGTCCTGGTAGCAAAAGCTCTAATTAGAATCATGTGCCAGATTAGTCAGGTCTCTTTAGTCTCCTTCAGTCTGAAATAAATAGTCCTTTAGTCTTTCTTTGAGTTTTCATGACCTTGACACTTTCGAAGAGTGCATACTGGTTATTTTGTGGAATGTTCCTCAGTTTGTGTGTGTCTGCTGTTTCCTCCTGATTACAATCAGGCTGTGCATCTTTGGATTGGTTGGAGCCGGTTGGACTAATTGGATTGGTTGTCACTGATTGGAGCTGGTTGGATTGGTTGGAGCTGGTTAGAACTTATTGGAATTGGTTGGGACTGGGTGGAGTATCAGAGAAGCAGAAGAGTGTTCCTCCTATCGGGTGACATACAATTTCCATCTGCCTCGTTACTGCTGGTGTTCACTTTGACCACTTGATCAAGGTGGCCTGTCAGGCTCCTCCACTGTGAAATTATTTTCTTTCCCTTTGTAATTAGTAGATTGTATGCTGAGGAAACTACAGTCCACAACTACAGTCCTGAGGAAAGTGATAGAAGGGTTCCAAAGAGCCACCTCCCACCCCCAGCCCCATCCTGTCTCTCATCACAGTCACTTTCAGAGGCTCAGCTGTTCTCAGGGGCAACTCTCTGTAGAGCACCCCTGTGAGGGAATGAGGAGCACCAGCAATGAGGCTGGGACTCTTTGGACAGTTGAAGAATCTCCCTCCTAGGAGCAGGGCAGTAGCAGAACAGTATGAGGAACACCCAGACTTCATTAAACCCTCCCTACATTTGGTAGGGAATGAATGGGGAATGTGTGGCACCTTTCAACTACACTGTCCCTGGATGTCCTGTCATTTCTGTCTCAGCCACAGAAGGAACTCTAAATAGTCTTACCCAGAGAGAGAACAGGGTTCCTGGGTTGGCAGACCCGAGAGCATTGCTTTTAAGGTGTTGACCAGGTGGAGAGTCAGCACAGATGCCTCAGGGCACACCCCCTGCCCCTCTTCCTCAGAATATGGAGCACTTACTCTGAGTACTGCATTTAACTCAAGAGCTCTGGGGAAACACATGAAAAAATTGCTAAAAAATGTTATTAGGCCCTGGGTGATGTGGCTCAGTGGATTGAGCGCCAGCCTGCAAAGCAAAGGGTTGTCGGTTCAATTCCCAGTCAGGGCACATGCCTGGATTGTGGGCCAGGTCCGCCAGGGGGCGGGGAGCACAAGAGGCAACCATACATTGATGTTTCTCTCACTCCTTTTCTCCCTCCCTTCCACTCTGTCTAAAAATAAATAAATAAAATATTTAAAAATGAATGAATGAATAAATAAATCTTAAAATTATAAATAAATAAAAATAAAATTCTCAATTAAAAAAATGTTATTAGCCCCAAAGATGATATAGGGACATATCCCTATAGATATAGACCCATGAAAAGTATCTCATGAGGCAAAAATCTTACAGCTACCACACAGACAGTATTCAGACCAGCTTGGAAGTGTCCAAATAAGTTTTGTCACAACAGCTTTCTCTGCAGGTTACAGATTATTCTCCCCCCTCCCATTTACATAAAGGATATAGAGGCACAGAGAGGCTGAGGACATTATATGTGCTACAGTAAGTACTAGGAACAGGTACTTAGTATTTATTTACAGGTAGAATATACACAGATGGCAAGTTTCCTAACTAGAGACTATTAGAACATTAAGGATGGAAGTCCCTGAGGGATAGTTCCCCCAACATCCTCATTCTACAGATAGGCAGTTATGTGGTTCCTCCTAAGTCCCAGAGTTGGCTGAGAGTCAAGAAATACATCAAGTCTTTAGGCTTTCAGTCTGAAGCTCTTCCCTCCCCTACACCCACCCCATCCATGTACTACCCTTAGGTGACACTGCTTTTTCCTTTTTTTTAAATCACTAGGCTTTTGAAATGCACATGCAAGATGCTGGTACTGCTGAGAACAATGGAAGTGAAGTTATGTGTCTCGATACCCTGCCTCTCCAGGAGGTGCCTATAGCCTAAGCATTTATTCTCATGGGCAGAGCTAACTATGAGACATTTTAAAGTTTGCTTTAAAATGTACCCATATTGCAGATCGTCTTCCTCCTGGATCCCCTACATAAGGGGTCCAGATGATCCCTTATGACAAAGCACTCCCTCCCAATTCCACGGCCCATGCCATGTGTGTTTTTACCATCATCTTAGAATCACCCACAACTTACTGTCCATGACCAGGGAGAAAGAGCAGATGCTGGCTATGGATTCACTTGTCCCAGGGTCAAGTGAAGTGAAGCACTCTGTATAACAAATGCATAGCACCTACAATATCAAAGATGCTGTTGAATAAGCAGATGATTGGATAGATCAGTCGTGGGAGAACTGAGTCTCCGGAGCACACAGTTGCAGAGTCATGCCCAAAGGCAGACGAATCTATATCATATTTGTGCAGCAAGTTGCAATTATATTTCAATAAAAAATACTTCGCATTGCATTATATTGATCAACATTTTCTTGGTTTTCTATTTTTATTTTAATTCATGTTAGAGTTTCAAGGCTGCATAAGCACTATAAACATAAAGAGCTTAAATCGAATGTTATGCTTGTTTATATTTAAGTGCGCAAAACATTGTCATCACTCGGAATCTGAGATCTATATGCACGTTTGAGGACACGTCTGTCACACACTACTGGCAAGCAGAATATCACTTCTATACTGCACTTCCTGCTCCATTCCATCCTCCTCATCCTCTAACCCCAACCAAGTGCTGGAGGCATGTGCCCCTTGAGGCTTACCTGCAGGGCAATTTCCTTCTTCTTGCTGCCCATGGCTCTGCAAAGACAGAAGCCCTGTTACTGCGGGCTCGGGCCTGCCCCCTACGCAGATTCATGATAAAATGCTGTCGGGATCAACAAGCCTACTTTAGACAAAGACCCCCGCCCCAATACCCCCCACCCCCGCCCCCTTTAAGGTAAGTATAAGTGGCAGCAAATAAATGCACCAATGCAAAATGACCACCCCACAGTGGAAGCGGAGCCTGCAGCCCATGGGGGTCTAGTGGCTGGCGGGGGCCAGGGTGCAATTACTGTGGATTCATGAAATCCTTCCTAGCCGCGGAGCCCACTGAGGGGCACGCGCAGAGGCCTGAGTTTGGGTGCCAGCCAAAGAATTTGGGCCAAAAAAAGGCCACAGAACACTGTTATTCCTACTTTTAAAACGTATTCCTGGGAAATTGAACCACCGCTAACGATCTCTCGACAGGTACGAAGTCTTCAACGTGCAGCGAGAGTTTTCAACCCAGTCTTCAGCGACCCAGCCACAGTCGTCATGGCAACACAGACCAAAGTGAAGTGAACCCGGCAACAAACATTGGTGCATGTAAGCCACGCCCACTCTGGGCCCAGTGAAAGGGCAGATGGGAGTCCCACCCCCTGCCTTCAGAATTGGACGAAAGGAACACTCTCATTGGCTGAAGTTTTTGTCAGTAACTGGGATTTGGACCCACCAAGCAGAGACCCGGCGCAAGGAGGTAAAACACAGCTGCGTCCCTGAATCCCTGCATCCCTCCTATCCCACCAGGGCTGGTGTGCACTTTTTCTTTTCTTTTCTTTTTCTTTTTTTTTTTTGACAGTTATTTAATGCATACCAGGCAGGGTGACTTCAGTTTTTAAGGGGCTCCCTTTAAGATGGAGAACACAAAATTACAAATTCAAAATTAGGTCTGAAAGTCAAGTGAAACAAATAGAAAACAGTTACAAACATGGTGTGAATAGTCTACACAAATTAAAAGATAGAGATTGTCAGTGGATAAAAACTAGTCCCAACTGTGTGTTGTCTGTAAGAAATCCATTTTAAATAGAGAGACACATATAAGTCAAAAGTAAAGGGGTAGGGAAAGCTATGCCATACTAACACTGATCAAAAAAAAAGTTGGAATAGCTATATTAATTCAGGTAAAGCAGGAAATGTATCAGGGATGAAGAGAATGCATTACATAATATTAAAAGGGTCAGTTCTCCAGGAAGACAAACAATACTTAACATGTATGCACCTAACAAAGCATCAAAATACATGAGGCAAAACCTGATAGAACTGCAAGGGAAAACAGACACAGCCACTGTTACAATCAAAGACTTCGCACCACTTTTGTAGTCCTGAACAGTTCCGGCAGGCAGATAATGAGCAAGGATATAGTCGATCTGAGCAACAACATCAGTAAACTCGATAGAATGCACATTTGAGAAATACTTCATCCAACAGCAGCAGAAGGCCGATTCTTCTTAGGTCACATGGAGCCTTCACCAAGTCAGACCACATTCTAGGCCATAAAGCATATCTTAAGAAATTTAAAAGAATAAAAACAATACAGAGTATGTTCTCAGACCACAATACAATTAAACTAGAAATCAACAACAGCTGATGAAAGAAATGGAAGACATTTAAATAAATGGAGAGAGATTCCATGTTTGTGGATAAGAAGGATCAATAGTGTTAAGATGTTAATTCTTCTCATTATGATTACAGATTAAACACAATTTCAGTCAAAATTTCAACGAGCTATTTTGTGGAAACCAACAAACTGAATCTAGAGTTTATATGAAACAGTAAGAGATGCGGTACGGCCAACATGAGGCTGAAGAAGGAAAACAAAGTTGGAAAACCCACACTAGTGGACTTCAAGACTTCCTATGATGCTACAATAAGCAAGACAGCATGATATTAGTGAGAGAATAGGTGCATAGATCAATGGAACAGAATAGAGAGTCCAGAAATAGACCCACACAGATGTAGTTAACACAGTTTTGACAAAGGGGCAGGGAGAAGTCAGTGGAGAAAGGAAAATCTTTAAAAAAAATAGTGCTAGAATAACTGAACATCAATTTGCTATAAATAAATGAATAAATCTGGACACAGACTTTACACCTTTCACAGAAATTAACTCAAAATGGATCATAGATATAAATGTAAAATGTGAAAGTACAAAAGTTCCAGAAAAAACATAGGAGAAAATCTAGGCAATCCTTGGGTTTGGCAATGACTTTTAAACACAACACCAGAAGCATGATCCATGAAAGAAAAAAATTATGTTAGACTTTATTAAAATTAAAAACTTGTGCCTTGCAAAAGGTGCAAGAGAACGAAAGGACAAGCCGTAAACTGGGAGCAATATTTGCAAAACACATATCTGATAAAGGACTTCTATCCAAAATATACAAAACTCAACAAAAAGAAAACAAACCACCCAATTTAAACATAGTCAAAAGATCTGAACAGATACTTTACCAAAGAAGATATACAGATGAGAAGTAAACAAATGAAAAAGATGCTCAACCTCATTTGTCGTTGGGGAATTAGAAACCAAAACAATAATGAGATATTTCTACGCACCTATAAGAATGTCAAATATCCCCCAGACTGACAATGTTAAATGCTGGTAAGCACGCAGAGCAGCAGGCACTCTCATTTATTGTTGGTGGGAATGCAAGAATGGTGCAGCCACTGCGGAAGACAGTTTGGCACTTTCTTACAAAGCTAAACACTGTCTTACCATCTGATCTGTGGTCATGCTCCTACATCTTCACCCAGTTGATCTGAAAACTTATGTGTACATGAAAACCTGCATGTAAATATTTATAGAAGTTTTATCCACAACACCAAAAATTGGAAGTAATCAAGATGTCTTTCAATGGTCAATGAATAATCAAACTGTGGCACATCCATGTGATAATGTCTGTAAGACACAGCATCGCAAAGGGGGTCTCCTAGATGCAAGTGGTGTTTGTTGCCACCCGGTGGTTACTTGGTGGTTACTCAAGCTCTTGAATGGCTTGAAATCTCTCTTTGAACTTAGTTCTCCAAATAAAATTTAAACCAGGCACTAAACTCTTCCTCTCAGCGCACTAAAAGATAGACACTTTTTTTCTTTTTGAAAAGGGTTAGATGTCAGATGTCCTTTTAAAAGACATCTGCTTTAATTAGGCTACCCTAAGGGAGGTCCTTTTCATCGTTAATTTTGCTTTTGGAATCCAAAGATTGAAAAAACAAAACCTTATTCTTTATCCTGCAAGTCACATTCATTGCCACAAGGTGGCGATTTACTCAAGGGAAATCTTTCTGTGATCCAGATTGGACACCAGGAAGGTTTTCTTTTCCTTTTTTGCTCTCAGCAGTCTTTATTTTACTTTTGTACTTTGGTTTTAGGAGGAATGTATGAAGAATGCTTTCATCTCCCCTTCTAATGTGTTTTTGTTATTGTCTCTTACATATACTCGCTCGCTCTCCTCATGGTGCCTGCAGGAGCCCCTTGTGTGGGAGCCCTCCTCCTGCCTCCCTCGCTTCCCCAGCTGCCTCTCCATGCTCCACCCAGGGCCCCTGCCGGGTGGGCTCCCGCTCTAGACACCCGAGCCTGCGCTCTGGGGGAGGGGCACAGCTTCCTGAGCAGCCAGGGTTTCTTGGAAGAAGCTGGATGTTTTGGAGTCTGGAGAACACCACTCTGGTTCGTGTGCCAGGCATTAGCCGGGTGGGAGATGTGCTGAGTGTCCCTCACGCAGTTGTGTTCTGGTTTCCTCAGCAGTTGGGAACCCAGGATCTTAGCCTAGTTTTGCAAATCATCTAACCCTTTCATCTATTTTATATATATTTTCCTTTATTTTATCCCACATATTAATGTAGGTGGGGATAATTTGGATTTTTAAGTATAACACATACAGTGATACATATAAAGTATGCTAATCATGAATGCATAGCTTGATGAATTTTCACGTTTGTATATGTCCACATAAGCACCACCCAGATCAAGATAGCATAACATTTCCAGGCACTTCTTTCCCACTCGGTTGTCACTGCCCCTGGCCAAGAAATAAGCACCATTCTGACTTCTATCACCATTAGTCAGTTTTACTTTGTACTGGGCTTCGTGTGTTGTCTTTTCGATCTGTCTCCTTTCACTTAATATAATATTTGTGAGGTTCATTTGTGTTGTTTACATATCACTGCTTCCTTGTTATTTATTGAAGTATAGTATTTCATTTACAAATAAACCAAATTGTATTCATCCTTCAGCTAATAAACATTTAAGTTGTCCCCAGTTTTTAGCTATTATGAATAAAGCTGCTATAGATATTCTTATAAATGTTTTTCGGTAAATATATTTACTAATTTCTCTTAGGTGTACACCTAGAAGTAGAGATGTTAAGTCAGAAGATAGGTGTATATTTAGCTTTAGTAGACTCTATTAGACAGTTTTTCTTTTTTTTTTAAAAAAAGTATATTTTGTTGATTATGCTATTACAGTTGTCCCATTTCCCCTCCTTTATTCCCCTCCACCCTGCATGCCTTTTCCCACCTGCATTCCCCCACTTTAGTTCATGTCCATGGGTCATACATATAAGTTCTTTGGCTTCTACATTTCCTATACTATTCTTAACCTCTGCCTGTCTACTTTCTACCTACCATTTATGGTACTTCTCTGTACCTTTTCCCACTCCCCTGCTGATAACCCTGCATGTGATCTCCATTTCTGTGATTCTGCTCCTGTTCTGGTTGTTTGCTTAGTTTGTTTTTGTTTTTGATTTTAGGTTCAGTTGTTAATAGCTGTGAGTTTGTCGTAATTTTACTGTTCATAGTTTTGATCTTCTTTTTCTTAGATAAGTCCTTTTAACATTTCATACAATGAGGGCTGGATGATGATGAAGTCCTTTACCTTGACCTTATCTGGGAAGCACTTTATCTGCCCTTCCATTTTAAATGGTAGCTTTGCTGGATAGAATAATCTTGGATGTAGGTCCTTGCCCTTCATGACTTGGAATACTTTCCAGCCCCTTCTTGCCTGCAAGGTTTCTTTTGAGAAGTCAGGTGATAGCCTCATGGGAATGGATCTCCTTTGTAGGCAACTGTCTCCTTTTCTCTTGCTGCTTTTAAGATTCTCTCCTTATTGTTAATCTTAGGTAATGTAATTATGATGTGCTTTGGTGTGTTTCTCCTTGGGTCCAACTTCTTTGGGACTCTCTGAGCTTCCTGGACTTCCTGGAGTCTAGTTCCTTTGCCAGATTGGGGAAGTTCTCCTTCATTATTTGTTCAAATAAGTTTTCAATTTGTTGCTCTTTCTCTTCTCCTTCTGGTACCCCTATGATTCAGATGTTGGAATGTTTAAAGTTGTCCTGGAGGTTCCTAAGCCTCTCCTCATTTTTTTGAATTCTTCTTTCCTCATTCTGTTCTGGTTGACTGCTTATTTCTTCCTTCTGCTCCAAACCGTTGATTCGAGTCCCAGTTTCCTTCCCATCACTGTTTGTGTCCTGTACATTTTCCTTTATTTTATTTTTCATAGCCTTCATTTTCCCCTCTAATTTGCAACCATATTCAACCAATTCTGTGAGCTTCCTGATCTGATTATCAGTGTTTTGAACTCTGCATCTGATAGGTTAACTGTCTCTTCATCGCTTATTTGTATTTTTTCTGGAGCTTTGATGTGTTCTTTCATTTGGGCCTTTTTTTTTTTTCTTGGCATGCCTGTTACATCGAAAGGGGCAAAGCCTTAAGGGCAACCCATGTCGCTGCTTTGTGATGCTGTATGTGGGGGAGGGGTCTGAGAGAGAACTGCAGCTTGCTCTGCTCTCAGATGGATTTCAGTCACTTCCCCTGATACCAACAATCAAATTGGGCCCTTCTGGTGCTGATTCCCGGATGGGTGGGTTTGTGTATGTTCTAGGACCCTGTGGGTCTTTCCAATGAACCCTCCTGTGAGGCTGGGAGTTTCTCCTTCTGCCTCAACCCTCACAGGTTTTTTTAGTCAGAGGTTTTGAGGCTTTATTTCCCCATGCTGGAACCTGGGTTTCACCGTCTGTCTCGCTTCCCAGTTGTTCCTCTCGGTTTATCTGCACCCAAATGTGGGACCACCATGTCTGCAAGCTGCCACCTTGCCCACCCCATTCCTCCAGCCACTGCTTTGCCGCAAGTCTTCTCTGCCTGCTGCCCATCTCCACCTCTCCTTGTCAGTCTGGATCAATGTTTCTTCTTTAACTCCTTGGCTGTCAAACTTCCATACAGTTTGATTTTCTGGCAATTCTGGTTAGTTTTTGTTTTTAAATTGTCATTGTCCTTGTTTTGGTTGTGTGAGGAGGCACATTGTGTCTACCTACACCTCCATCTTGGCCGAAAGTCTACTAGACAGTTTTTCAAAGCCAGTTATGCTTCTCAGCTCCAAATCCAACCTTAATTACCTGTCTGGTGTTAATGGAGCTGTACCCCACAAACATTTCTCCTTTGTCATCTGGCAAAATGTTAAGCTTTGTCAGTAGAGAACACAGACGGCCGCTGCAGGAGCAAGGTTTTTCTTCCTGGTCCTGATGTGCTCACTTGGCAGGTTCCTGCAGCACAGGGTTGCTTCACATGTGGCCACACAGAAGAACATAGCTTGTCTTTACTGGCAGCTTCCTCCAGTCTCCCAGAGGGCAACTTTCCAAAGCACCACTCCTGCAGGAGGTCTTCCAGCAACTTCCACAGTGTAGCACCTTTCCATGTAAGGCTTCCCTCAGCACCAAAGAGGAAGGCTTTCCAGTGAATTTCACCTGCATGGAACTTTGATGATCTTCATCATCCAGTGAGAAACGGTTGCACAGGCTCCAAAAAGGTATGAATCTTAGCCTGGTGGTAGAAAGTGAGGGTCAGGACCTCTTACAGGTTTGTTCCTTCCTTGGGTGCTCTGCCTTAGCCCTAGGGGATGCCCTCTCTATCTGCTTTAACTATAATTCTTTAGAGTTACCTTTCCCCTTAGTAGGTAGTCCCCTCTTATACTTGATAATTCTGTACATTAAAATTTCCTTGTCCAAATTACTGTGGATATTCCACTTTATGCTTCCGCCAGCAATTGTATGAGAGTTCCAGTTCCTCTACCATCAGTTATTTTAAAGTCGTGTCTACTGACTCCAACGTCTGAATGATTTGTGTATCTGCTTCTATTGTCTATTTTTTCCTTTTGCTTATCAATTATATTTTTGTGCCTTTTCACCTGCTTAGTTATTTTTTTACATTGTATATAGGAGGTATAGATGCTTCAGATGATGTGATTTGCCAAACAAAGTGTCTCTTCTTTCTTTCTTTAAGCAGATAGGGGTGAGGGATGATAGTCTCAATCCAGTGAAGAATTGAGCTGGGTTGGGGCTGAGTTTCAATTTTTGTAAGACAACCCATCCCTGGTTTACACCTATTCCTCACACGTGGATTTTGATTAGGAACCTTCAGGTCCCTCTATCTTCAGCCATGAAAGACTATGGAGCTTAAGCTCTGCTCTTCAGAGGTTCCCAATCCAGCTTTCCTGGCTCTGTCCCCATGGAGGTTTAAAATCTGTCCCATACCACGAGGGCGGTGCTGGCCTTGTGTTTGAGGCAGGCCCTTTCTTCTTGGGGAGCCTTTGTTTTTTAAGCATGATGGGACTACAGATTTCACTCTGCTTACTAGAAGCATTCCCAGGCCCAGAATACAGCAAATGTGGAGAAAATTGCTTGTATTTTTAAGGCCACCTGGGTTCCAATTTGTCATTCAAGTACCATGTGGCCACTAAAAGCTTTGCTGGGTTCTCTTTCCTCCATTAGAGATCTCCCTTCTGGGCACAGCTTGATCATGAGCCAGAGCCCCTAACTGGCAAATGTGCCAGGGGAGGGGAGAGGGAAGAGCTGGGGAGCCTCACTTCCTTTCACTGCGGTAGGAGCACTGGGCTGCCACAACCTGCTACATCCTGCCTAGGAGAGAAAATTCCCTAGGCCTTTGAAAATCCAAGCCCTTTTCTCTTTTCAAACTATTGTTCTAGCATGTATTTCAAAATCTTAGAGTTGACTTTTCTTTCTTGACAAATTTCTGCCATAATGTCACTACCTTGAGGCTCTGGATTGTCAAAATACAAATCAATGTTCTCCAGACCGTAGGCCACAACCCATGAAATCAATGTAGAAGTCTTGCTGGCATTTTTTAGTGAAACAGAATAGAATAGGTCAGAGTGTAACACACAGTCAAGGTAAGTATTGTTTCATGAAATTTGTGTGTGTGTATATGTGTGTTCTGGTTTGCAATGCAAGCCTATATCTTTCCTATGAGTTGTAGCCCAAAATATTTAAAAGTCCCTGGACTTTAATTTAAATAAAGGAAGAGCCATGGGGGTGAAAACAAACATATTAGTTGAGTATGGACAACTTTTTGGAAAAGTTTGGCCGTGAGTGGGAAGTATACTGATTGCAAACTGCTCTTCTGGCCACTAGAGAGCAAGAGAAGCCCATGTGAGGGATAAGCCATGAGCATCAGGAACTATAAGCATCAGGGAGGGAAACTAGGCCTGGCTCCGAATGGGGCAAGAGCAGGGTGGGGAGGGGGTCACAAGGAGAGCCGAAGATGAGAACTGACTAAACAGGAATTAGTAAAGGCCATGAAAACCCTGAGCAAAGACGATGTAGTTCTTGGCGCCATATCGTGGGCAGCCCAGGGAAGAAAGGCCTGTTCTTGGCACGGAACAAAGGTCAGCTGAGGGGATGAACAGACACGGGGTGGGTGAGGCTCTTCTGCTAACCCATAATTGGTGCTTTCAGGGTCAGCAAAAAGATCCAGTTTCAGCCGCAGACCTGGAGAGACTGTGACAGAATG
>PVKM010019614.1:9414-24157 GCA_004027735.1 Carollia perspicillata
AAAAAAAAAACGAAATGCTGTGTGATTCCCCTTTTGCTGTCATGCCTCACATCCAGTTGATCAGTAAATCCATTTCCCAGATCTCACCATTTCTTTCTGTCTCTTCCTCTGCCATCTAGACTGGGCAGCCATAAGTTCTCATTTTGACAGCTGCAGTGACCTCCTCATTGGGTTCCTGCTTCTATTCTCAACCTCCATACTCTTACGACACTCTTGTGGATTCCTGTTATGCTTAGAATACCATCTGAGTCCTTCTCATGGCTTGCAAGTTCCTTTCTAACCCAGCCCCATGCTTCCTCTCTGACCTCATCTCCCATTCTCTTCCCGGCTCCTCATTCCTCCCTCCAGCAGGCCCAGAATGCTCTGCCGTGGGAGTCTCTTCCTTCTGCTGCATTTTCCTCCAGATAGTGGCCTGGCTTATTCCTTCCTGCTGCCTTCCCAAAGTTATCCACATTTTAAATTGTACATCATTTTCTCTCTCTTCCTTTACCTGGGTTTATTGTGCTTATGACATACATTTGTTTTGCTCTAATGTGCAAATCTGACATACATTTCTCTGCCTTTTCTCTGATATATACAGTGTGTCCAGAGCAATGATTGGCATCGTACTCGACAAATGCTCATTGGATTGGTGGAGTACTGTGACAGTATCCTACCTCCTTGCTTTCTGGCTTGGTCTTTCTTCTGTCTTACAAACGTTGTCAGAGCCATCTACCTAAAAATTCAGATCTGACATGTCACCGAACCTTGAAGTGGCTCCCTAATTCTTACAGCAATGTTTCCTATACATCAGTCATTTGAGCTTCACTTTCACAATTTTTGTCATGTTCATTTATAATCTATACTGCTTTTAACTGATTTTCCTTAAATCAACTCATTTTAAAAATGTATTCTAAAATACACTTATTATAAATGGAAAACTGGTGTTACTTGACATGAATAGTAACTAATTACAAAACTAAATGCATACTTATTAAAAGTGTCCGACACTGGCCGGTGTGGCTCAGTTAGTTGGAGTGTCATTCCAATGCACCAAAAGGTTGAGGGTTCAATTCCTGGTCAGGGCATATACCTAGGTTGTGGATTCAATCCTTGCAGTTGGGGTGTGTATGGGAGGCAACTGATTGATGTTTCTCTTTCACACTGATTTTTCTAAAAAAACAAACTTAAATTGTACCACCCCAAATTATCTTGCCTACTCTACTTCAGAAAATTGAGCTTCAGGATTAAATCCAAGCCTTTTAACATAATAGACAAAGATCTTCTTGAAAGCCCGTGCTTGCCTCTCTAGCTCTGTCGCTGGCTCCGTGTCTTGCACTCCACGGTTCGCAAACACTTGCCCGCCTTCTTGCTCCAGCTGTCGTTCATGCCGGCTCTTCCCCTTGGACCCCATCTCTTCACCCTGGTGCCCTCATTTGGCGATTACCTGTTTATCTCTGAGGACTGCTCTGTTGCCACCTCCTCTACAAGGCCCTGCTTGACTCTCAAAAGCAAGTTACGTGCCCTTCTATTCTGCTTCCATAGCACCCTTAGGTACCTCTCATATATTTCATCATATTAAATACAGTTATCTACACAGTGCTTTTTCCTCCTTGAGTAGACTGTGAGGTACCTAAGGGCAAGGATCCGTCATTTCCATCTGTGTAGGCCTTGCACTGAACCCAGGGTTTGTCAAAGAATCAATCATAGGTGGACGGATAAACCCTACCCTGACATAGGAGGTATGAACACAACTACGGAGAATGGTAGGGCTTTCGGTTCACAGTTACTGAAGTAAGGTTAGCCCCTTTCAGAAGATCCTTAAGATGTTTTACCTAGTGGGTGGGGGCAGGGAAGGAAGGCAGGGTTCAGGAGGCCACTCGTGATGTAGTTGCTAGAAAGAAGTGGTAGGGAAGGTGAGCAAGCTGTGTTTGTATTGCCTTTGTCCGTTGCCATTGCTAACTTTATTTCTACAGACGTTGTGTCCTAAGGTGAGGGGCAATTGAAGCCTTAAGGCAGAGACTAGTAAAACTCACAGAAATGGGGCATGTTAAATAGAGAAAAGGGTTGGGGAAGCATGTACAAAATCTTCCTGAGTGTAAGGAGAGGAAAATGTAGGGGAAAACCTCAGATTTCAGCCTGGAATGAGCTGAGGAGATAGAAAAAGGGGAGATGGAAGGAGACAGAAGGATTCAAAGAGAGGGAGCAGAGATGGATGAAACTGGCCACTTGTGTGTGTGTTACATGACCAAATTGAAAATTACTTGTCTTTTGCATTGAAGTTTTTGGATCTATTTTGAAAGTTTCTGCTGCTTGCAGGACTCGAGGGTTAAAAAATAAAAAACATGAAGCGAACCCATTTGTAGGGCTTTCTGGACCTAAGAGAAGAGTGCTGCTGAAAAAAAAGTTGTACTAAAAACTTTAAGAAAATATCATTTGGCAGAATGGTATTATCGGAAAGTTAACCAACAACATGTGTTGGCGAGGAGGCAGAGAAAAAGGAACCCTGGGCACTGTTGGTGAGAATGCACGTTGGTGCAGCCACGGTGGACAGCAGTAAGGTGATGCCTCCAGAAACTACAGGTAGATCTTCTGTACCACACAGCAATTCCACTTCTGGGTATTTATCCAGAGAAAATGAAAACACTAATTCAGCCCTGGCTGGTGTGGCTCCGTGGATTGAGTGCTGGCCTGCAAAGCACAGGGCTGCCGGTTTGATTCCCAGCTGGGGCACGTGCCTGGGTTGCGGGCCAGGTCCCCAGTGAGGGGCACACAAGAGGCAACCACACATTGATGTTTCTCTTCCTCTCTTTCTCCCTCCCTTTCCCTTTGTCTAAAAATAAAATAAATAAAATCTTTAAAAAAAGAAAACACTAATTAAAAAAGATATAAGCACTCCTGTCTTCATTGTAGCATTACTTACAAAAGCCAAGATATGGAAGCAACCACAGTATCCATTGATAGATGAATAAAGTTGTGGTATATATACAAAATGAAATATTATAAAGCCATGAAAATAATGAAGTCTTGCCATTTGTGACAACATGCATGGACCTAGAGGGTATTGTGCTAAATGAAATAAGCCAAATAAAGACAAATGCCATGTGATTTCTCTTACATGTGGAATCTAAAAAAATGAAACAAAACAAAATCAGACTTATAGAAAGAGAGACCAAAAGGATAGTTGCCAGAGGGTAGCAGGGAGGGCGGGAAGGGTAGATGAAAAAGGTGAAAGGGGGTAGAAGCAATAATATCGTGATAGGTTTTCACAGTGACAGATGATTACTAGAGTTAGTGCTGTGATTACATTGTAAGGTCTAAAAAAGTCGAATTACTGTGTTGGGCACCTGAAACTAATATAAATAATATTGTATACCAGCTATACTTAAAAAGGAAAAATAGCTCAAGGATGATTGTGGGAATACAAAGATATTAATCACCTGACACAAATAGAAGAACAATCATAAAATTCATATGGAACTACGAAAGACTTCAGTCTTGAGAAAAAAAGAACAACACTTGAGGCATCATAGTTCCTGATTTCAAAATACAGGATTAGGCAAAAGTAGGTTTACAGTTGTTCATATGGAAAATACTACAATAATCAATAATAATACAGAAATAAACTGTGTTTCATGTACTCATAACTGCAAACCTACTTTTGCCCCTCTCTGTAATATTGCAAAGCTACTGTGATTAAGAGGAGTATGGTACTTGAAATCTATGAGCACAAATAGTTTAAAAGGAAAGGTATGGAAGATCATATACTGTGCAAATGTTAATCAAAAGAATACTCAAATTTCTAGAAACAGCAGAATGGTGGTGACCAGGGGCTGGGAGGAGGGAGGGATGGGGTGAGTGTGTTTAATGGGCATAGAGTTTCATTTTTATAAGATAAAAAGAGCTATGGAGATGAGTGATTGTGGTTGTATAACATTATGATTATATTTAATACCTTTAAAGTATACACCTAAAAGGGGGTAAGATGGTTAATTTTATGTTATGTGTATTTTACCACAGTAAAAAAGGGGGCGGGGAATATATATCATTTGGGTTTATCTTGAACCAGACCATTTTTCTCACTGATCTATAATAAAGTTCAAAAACACTTATACACACATGCACATATGTATGTATATACATCACACTGAAAGCTGTTTTGCCAACAGGTCCCACAGCCTTAATAGCTGCTTCTTTTCCTTCCTTTGCAGGGGTACCTTTTTAGCAGTGACCTTTTCACTGCTACTTTGCCAGTTCCGCTATTTATGCCTTTCCGAGTCTAAATACCAAAATGCCATTGCAGCTGGAAATATTACCATGAAATTAGAAGTTGTTCTGTGGTCTCTTGCCCATACAAGTGACGTTGGAGGGTAGCAGCAACGTTGTGGGGGGTGAGTGGGTTCTCTGGTTGGCTTCGTTATTGTTTCATTTCTCTCGTAGTCCGTCTCTTCTCAGATTGCCTTGTTCAGCGTCAGTGATTACTACCTTCTGAGGACTTTGTATTGTATTATATTCTAATGAACAAATGTTTTGTTTTCTCAGAACTGCAGTAAGAGGGTTTATATTAGTGTGGACCTTTTTTAAAAATTTAATTCTGGAGTAGCCCAAAGAAGTGTTTTTTAAAAAGTATCCATGAAAGTCAGATGAAGATATGCCTTTAAATGGCTGATTTGGTCTGTGCAGAATACAGAGTGAACACTTTACTGTTTCCTGGAATAAGACAGTTGTACTAGTTTGGCAATATCATGTGCATTGTATTCAGAGAACATACAACAGAAAACTGCGGTTATATTTATGGAATAAATCTGTTTTCAGTTCTCTGTTTAGAAAAGTTAGTATTCATAGCTCTGTGGTAGAAAGCATTCATCTGGAGTTGGAACCCTCTCAGCCCTGTTTGAGGGTTGTATTGAATAGTATTAGAAAATTTGATGGCACTCCATTTTGATCAAGAGAAATATTAAGAGGGTTTTATTGCTAACTGATAAATAGATTTGTGTTTTTCATGTCCAGGTAATTCCAAAGGCCCTCTCCCTTTTGATGGTTAGATCTTCCAGGAGCCTTCCCCCCACCGCACAAATGGTTTTTGAGCGTTTGGGTGGAGCAGCCTTCTGAGGGCAGTGCTCTGTGTGGAGGATCTTTGTTTCCATGTGCACTGCAGAGTGCTACAGCTGATTCACTTCTAATAATTTTTGGTGAAAGCAGTGTGCTGAGAGTGGACCAAAATCAATGAATACAAGATACCCAGAACTGTGGGGATGATATATCTGAGTCTTTCCATTAGGCCTCAGAACCTTGACAGCTGCTTCGTGTGTTAGTGCATCCTTCTCTTTGGAGTGTTGGGCTCAGCTTCAGTTACTTAATTTTCTTGAAGGGACTATTTCCCTGGAATATTTCTCTGGAATATTTCCCTGGAGTGTTGGGCTCAGCTTCAGTTACTTAATTCTCTTGAAGGGAATATTTCCCTGGAACAACCCCCTCATGGCCGAAGTGCTGTTGATTCATGTAGTAAACACCTGTGTTTACTATTCTTGCAGCAGATCTACTCTATCCGATGCTGGGAGGTAAGGATGACTAAGGAAGAGTCCACTAGTGTTTGCATCTCTAGCAGCTATTGCACAGTATGGCACACAGTAGGCCCTCACTCAGAGTTTGTGGGAGGGAGAGAGGAAGTAAGTTATCCATTTATCTGATGTCTACATTTTCTCCTCGTAACATTTTTTAAATTGGCGAAGATGCACAGAATCTACACGGGCTCTGGTTTCGTGTGTGTGCTCGGATTCTGGAGAGGTGGGCATCGTCAGAGGCAGGGTGCCTTTGGAGTACTTCACCATCTGGGTTTATTGTCTTTCTGTTAAAGACCTTTAGCACTAGGGACAGAGACTCTCCTTTATATTTTAAAATAGTACCAAGAATTTATATTAACTGCATACAGCTAAAGAAAATGTTTATAGACTAACCATTCTTTGTTTTTCATTTTTAAGAATTTCCAAAGTAGATTCTTCTGTTGTGATTTATATAAGCTCATTAGAGATGACTAGCCCCAGAAATTTTATCAATGGATAAATCAAATTCTTGAGTTTATAAAGTGATGTTGATTTAGTTTTTTTCTTAGTATATACCATGTTTCAAAAGTTTCCTGTATGGTGATAAAAGTGGAAAATATCAATGTCTGCTTTTGTAAATTAATGTTGACCATTATAATTTTGCTAATCCTGATATTAAAGACCAGACTACAGATACAGCTGACAAAAACAATATAGCTGACTCCAAACTAGGAGTGCTGAATCCTAGCTGGGACCTGTTATATAACCTTGCTGAGCCTCAGTTTTCTCTCTGAACAATGAAGCTGATAATAGGGCCCATATTCTTGAATTGCTGTAAGAATTCATTTAGTTGATATTCATAAAAGATTTACAGCAGTGGCATAAAAAATTTTGTATATAAGGGTGAACTGGCCCTGGCCAGGTGGTTCATTTGGTTGCAGTGCTGTCTCATACACCAAAAGGTTGCAGGTTTGATTCCTGGTCAGGGCACATACCTAGGTTGCAGGTTCAATACCCAGCTGGGGCATCTGCAGGAGGCAGCTGCTTGATGTGTGTGTGTGTGTGTCTGTCTGTCTGTCTGTCTATCTGTCTCTCCTTCTTCCTCTCTCCCTCTCCCCTTTCTTTTTGTCTCCCCACTCTCCCCTTCCTCTTGCTCTCTCTCCCTTCCTCTTTTTCTAAAATCAATGAACATACCTGTGTGTGAGGATTAAGGAGAGAGAGTTAGCTACTATTACTACAGAGACAAGATGAACAGGTTAAGTGACTTGTTTTCCACTTCCTGTTTTCTCTATCTTGAATCACGTAAAGGTACAGGAGCAGCAGAAAAATTAAGTCTAAACTTCCCTAGGTTACAGAGCTGAGATTCCAGTGATGGGGGCGGGGTGGGGTGCGGCTGTCCGCTACAGCAGAGATTAGAACGATATCAGCAGTTCAGCACACAAGCTGGGTTTGAGTTGCTGCTTCCATTGCTTGCATCTGTATATCCTTGGGAGAGTGCCTTAACCTCTGAGTCTATTTGCTTATCTATAAAGTGGGAATAATGGTAGTACCTACTTCATAAAAACCATATGGTGATCTCATTAGATGCATAAAAAGCATTTGACAAACTTTAACATCCATTTGTGATAAAAACTATCAATAACGTGGGAATAGAGGGAACATATCCTGACATAATAAAGGTCATATATGGCAAGTACACAGTTAACATCACACTCAGTGGTTTCCTCTAGGATCAGGAATAAGACAAGGATGCCCATTCTCTCCCCTTTTGCTCTGCATAGTATTGGAAGCCTTAGCCAGAGCAGTTAGGCAAGAAAAAAAATAAAAGGCATCCAAATCAGAGGAAACTATAAACAACATGAAAAGGCAACCTTCTGAACAAAATAAAATGTTTGCACGTTACAAATTTGATATGGGGTATATAGGCAAAATATATGACAAGCTCATGCAAGTCAACAACAACAAAAGCAAACAACCAGACTGAAAAATGGGCAGAGGATCTGAATAGACATTTTTTCAGTTGGAGACATACAGATGGCCAACAGGTACATGAAGAGGTGCTCAGCGTCACTAACAATCAAGGAAATGCCAATCAAAATCACAGTAAGATAACCTCTTCACCCGTTAGAATGGCCATTCTCAGAAAGACAAGTGTCAGTGAGGATGTGGAGAAAGGGGACCCTGGTGCACTGTCGGGGGGGATGTAAACTGGTGCAGCCACTGTGGGAAATGGCATAGAGGGTCCTCAAAAAGTTAGAAGTAGAACGATCCAGAATTCCAGCAATTCCACTTCTGGGTATTTGTGCAAGAAAATGAAAACATTCACTCAGATAGTTGTCAGAGGTAGGGGAGGGTAAAATGGATGAAGGGTGTCAGAAGTTAAAAAGAAAAAAAACCCATCCCCTTAAGTTGCCTATTAAGCCTTGTGTGTGAGTTACATTTCCACGTATAATTCTATTGTAAAGAACTGCTGTTGTCTTAAGTTTCCCACGTTCTTCAAGTATATTCAAATATAAAAATGTGCCTGGGTATGATTCTTTATTAGGAAATGTTATCCATATGATGTTTGAGAATGTGTGGAAGTTCACATGTGAAACCCCATTAGTATTTATTACTCTGAAGTAAGGAAATTTCAGTTCAGACAAATATAGTTACTGTTTTAAAAAGTGTAAAAAATAAATTAAGAGGTGCACAGCGCAGTTGGGAGACTTTCGATGGTTCTAGTGCCGGTAGACTAAAGGTTACCAGGGCCTTGCTTAGGGTTACAGTACGGGCCTGCCAGGTCTAGAAGGTTGCCTAGAGGAAGGTTGTCAGGCATCCTTACAGTCACATGTCACTAAACCTGTGGAATTCTGCGCACCCATCTTGTGAGTACACAGGAATCTTGATAAAGATCCCATATGGCTATCGAAAGCACAGGAGTAGTGGTTACAGTGAAATGAAAAGAGAGGGGGAAACGGGGAGGGAGAATTCTTCACAGATCAGTGATCTACAGACTTTTAAGAGATTAAGGTGAGGTTTAATGTGACAGGTTATATGCTTTTTCAGTCTTTTAATTTAGATTGGCAGTTCTTTAAATAAATATAAACTATGACTAGCTTTTTTCTTTGATCAAATAGGCAGTTAAAAATTTATTTTGCTTCTCCTCCCTTTTTGCTACAGAAGTTTTCAAACTTGTAGAAAAATGGAATATAGTGAAACTCCATGTCCCATCATCCAGCTTCAACAATCAACAGATGGCCAGTCTCTTTTCATCTCTGCTCCTGCCCTTCCCCCTCCATTGTTTTAAAGCAAATTTCATATGTGATATCATTTCTTCTGTATCTCAGTGTATACATCTAAAAAATAAGATTTTTAACTTAACCACAATTCCATTATTATACCTAAGATAATATTATAATTATACTTCCTTAATATCATTAAGATTGAAGAATGTAATGCTAGGTTTCTTAGATTAATTAATAAAATAGGTTTTAAGCCATATATTATATTTCTGTAATACCTACCTTATTTCTAGTTTACTAAGAGTATGATTTTTAATTTTTCTTTTCATATTGTAAAGGTGGAAAAATATTTCTTCCCTTGTAGGTTCTTTACCTAATCTAATAATTAAGTTGACATAGGACAGGTTAACAAGAGAAAAACAAATTTAATTTTGTGCGTACCAGATCTCCATAATAATTTGAGACCAAAGGCAGTGGCACAATTAAGGCTTATATATCATCCTGAGCTAAGGAATGTGAAGGGCTTGGGGCTTGAGGAGGGTGAGCCACAGGAAGATAATAAGAAAAACAAGTGTTTGATAACCACATGTTTGCCTCTGCCATGTAAGTCTTTCACGTAAACAAATTTTTATTTCTGATAATAGTTCTCTTTCTGGGCCAAGTGCCCTGTCTAAATTCTTTTAGGGAGTTAATGGTTAGGTAAAAATATTTCCTCAGACTGCTTGGGTCTTGAGCTAAAAATAATCCCCATGCCAAAGTAGCACATTTTGGGGTGATATATTTTGCTCCCCTTCAATATCGTGTAGTATTTAATCAATAAACTGCCTTAGTGCACATTCAGATGTTCTTATTTTATCAGAAACTTTCACCTTCTTTTTTTTTATAGTTCAGTTACAGTTTTATTTTTCCCAATTGCTCTCCCGTACCTGGTCCTCCCCTGCCTCTCCCACAGTCAATCCCCACCATTGTCCATGCCCGTGAGTCCTCTATTCATGTTCCTCTGTTTGCCCCTTCCCCTACTTTCCCCTGTTACCTCTCTCCCTCCTCCCCTCTTGTCATGGTCAGTTCTTCACTTCCAATTCTCTGGTTCCATTTTGTTCATTTGTTTTGTTGACTGGGTTCCACTTACAGATGAGATCATACGGTATTTGTCTTTCATAGCCTCGCTTATTTCACTCAGTACAATGCTCTCCAGTTCCATCCATGCTGTCGCAAAGGGTACGAGTTCCTTCTTTCTTTCTGCTGCGTAGTATTCCATTGTGTAAATGTACCACAGTTTTTTGATCCACTCATTTACTGGTGGGCACTTAGGCTTTTTCCAGCACTTGGCTATTGTAAATTGTGCTGCTATGAACATAGGGGTGCATAGGTTCTTTTGAACTGGTGATTCAGGATTCTTATTGTATAAGCCCCAGCAGTGGAATTACTGAGTCAAAAGGCAGTTCCATCTTTAGTTTTTTTGAGGAAATTCCATACTGTTTTCCACAGTGGCTGCCCCAGTCTGCATTCCCACCAACAGTGCACTGGGGTTCCCTTTTCTCCACAACCTTGCCAGCACTCGTTTGTTGATTTGTTGTTTTGTTAATGACACCCATTCTGACCAGTGTGAGGTGGTATCTCATTGTGGTTTTAATGTGCATCTCTCTGATGGCCAGTGATATTGAGCATCTTTTCATATGTCTCTGGGCCCTCCCTATGTCCTCCTTGGAGAAGTGTCTTTTCAGGTCCTTTGCCCAATTTTTAGTTAGATTGTTTGTCTTCCTGGTGTGGAGTCATGTGGGTTCTTTACATATTTTGGAGATCAAGCCATTGTCTGAGGTGTCATTGGCAAATATGTTTTCCCATACAGTTGTTTCCCTTTTTATTTTGCTGATATTTTCTTGAGCCATGCAGAAGTTTTTTAATTTGATGTAGTCCCATTTGTTTATTCTTTCCTTTGTATCCCTTGACTTAGGGGACATATCAGAGAAAATATTGCTGGGTGGGATATCTGAAATTTTCCTGCCTATGTTTTCCTCTAAGACTTTTATGGTGTCACAACTTATATTTAAGTCTTTTATCCATCTTTAGTTTATTTTGGTGTATGGTGTAAGCTAGTGGTCTAGTTTTATTTTTTCACATGTACTTGTCCAGATTGCCCAACACCATTTATTGAAGAGTCTGTTTTTACACCATTGTATGCTTGTGCCCCCTTTGTCAAATATTAATTGACCATATTGACATGGGTTTATTTCTAGACTCTATTCTGTTCCATTGGTCTGTGTGTCTGTTCTTAGGCCATTACCAGGCTGTTTGGATTATAGTGGCCTTGTAATATAGTTTGATATCAGGTATTGTGATCCCTCCTATTTTGTTCTTCTTTCTCAAAATTGCTGATGCTATTTGGGGTCATTTATGGTTCCATATATATTTTTTAAATACTCGTTCTGTATCTGTGAAATATGTTGTTGGTGTTTTAATAGGGGTTGCATTGAATCTGTAGATTGCTTTAGGTAATATGGAAATTTTAATGATATTAATTCTTCTGATCCATGAACACGGTATATGCTTCCATTTATTTGTGTCTTCCTTAATTTCTTTTTTCAGTGTTGCGTAGTTTTCTGAGTGCAGGTCTTTTGCCCCCTTGGTTAAGTTTATTCCTAAGTATTTTATTTTTCTTGTTGCTATAGTAAAAGGGTTTTTTTTCCTAATTTCTGTTTCTGATATTTCATTTCTGGTATACAAGAATGCCTTCAATTTCTGAATGTTGACTTGTATCCTGCCATTTTGCCAAATTCATTTATTAAGCCAAGTAGTTTTTTGGTGCAGTCCAGGATTTTCTATGCACATTATCATGTCGTCTGCAAACAGTGGCAGCTTTACTTCCTCCTTTCCAATTTGGATGCCTTTTGTTTCTTTTTCTGGTCTGGTCACTGTGGCTAGAACTTCTAATACTGTGTTGAATAGAAGTGGTGAAAGAGGACACCCTTGTATTATGCTTCATTTTTTTGCCTGATGATTTTGATGTTGGCTGTAGTTCCTTGTGTATGGCCTTTATTATGTTGAAGTATGCTCCCTCTATTCCCACTCTGCTGTTTTTTTTTTTTTTTCATAAATGGGTGCTGTACTTTATCATATGGTTTTTCAGCATCTATTGATATGATCATGTGGTTTTGTCTTTCATATTGTTTATGTGGTGTATTACATTTATTGGTTTGTGTATATTGTAGCATCCTTGCATCCCTAGGATGAATCCCACTTGATTATGGTGTATGTTTTTTTAAATGAATTGCTGTATCTGGTTTGTCAATATTTGTTGAGGATTTTAGCATCTATGTTCATCAGCAATATTGGCCTATAGTTCTTTCTTTCTTATGTCTTTATCTAGTTTTGGAATTAGGATAATACTGTCCTCATAAAAAGAGCTTGGGAGTCTTCTTCTTCTTGGATTTTTTGGAATAGTTTGAGAAGAATTGGGGTTAGCTCTTCTCTAAATGTTTGGTAAAATTATCCCATGAATCCATCTGGCCTAGGGCTTTTGTGTGCTGGGAGTTTTTTGATTACTGCCTCAATTTCATAAGGTGATATAGGTCTATTCAGGCAGAAACTTTCACTTTCTTTATGTGGACATTTACCAAAAGCGAGGAGTGTGGTTGGCTTATTTAAAGCACTGCCAGGAAAGACAAAATACTAACTTTAGGAAGTAATATGTAGACAGAATCGGCAAGTCATAGGGACCT
Organism: Carollia perspicillata; assembly: GCA_004027735.1. Lineage (NCBI taxonomy): Eukaryota > Metazoa > Chordata > Mammalia > Chiroptera > Phyllostomidae > Carollia > Carollia perspicillata. Next base: position 21,880 of record PVKM010019614.1, read on the forward strand.
GCTGGGAGGGGAAACAATTTAATTTCTTATTTGCCAGTGAGTACCTCAGTTTAGAAGGTGAGTTGCTGGTGCTTGCCCCGAAGGGAGGAAGTGGGCAGGTGCAAAAATAGGGCATCATTGTCCTTACACAAGCTGACAAAATAACAGCCAATTTGGGGGTTCCTGTCTATCCTTGTGTTCTGTTGAGCATCAAAGTTTGGCTAAGGAGTGTTACCAAAGTCAGGGCTTCGCTGCCCAGCACCACAGAGAAGCCAAAGTCAGAGGCCATAATTTTTCCGCAGAGGGTTTATTTGTAGGGCAGCTAAGCAAGGAGACTGGAGACAGGGCTCAGATAAGTCTGAAGCAAATTAAAGAATAAGGGTAAGTTTCTGCTAAGATGATTTTATTCTAATTGCAATGCTACTATTGTGAACCTTTCTGTGAAGGGGGCAGAATGAAAATAAAATGGTTTAAAAATTTGAATTTCTCAGGCTGATATACTTAGGACATTTGCAAGAGGAAGAAAATGGTCTGAAATTTGCATTTACACTTAAACTGGAAGAATTAGGTTGATGTTAAAAAGGAATTAATTCAGAAAATTTTGCAGTTTTGTTAAACATCCTCATTTCAGCAGCATTGTGGAGTAAAATCCAAAATTGCCTTTTTTCTTGTACATAAATGTTTCTTAGGGCTTAAAACTTTATGAAATCTTGTAATGTTAATGGTGTGTGAATTGATTTAAGAGAAAGGGATATTTTGGTTAATAATTCATTCAGTATATGAAATAAAAAACATGAAACAGCCAAAGAAAGAATTCTGTACATCACAATATGTTTTTGGATAGAACCATTTTTTTTACAGAAAAGTGATATAAATTTTAGATCTTTCATTAAGTCTTTATATGAAAATACAAAGTCCATTTTTATGGGAGTGTCTTTTGGCAGGATGTAAGTGGGGGTGGGGTATTCTTTTTTACATCTTCTGTATCAAATTCAATTTTAATTTATTCCAAAACATTATTTTAGTGAATCAGGAATTGTTTTAGTCATTTTCTAGACCAGAGTAGAGAACAATACTAAAATGTGTTTATATAAAAATATGGAGATAGTATAGGCATGAATGTTTTCTTTTCAGATTTTTTAATTAAAACATTAGTTGGATATTAATGATATATATGTTGTAAGTATTTTATGGAAAGTGAAAGCAAGCTTGTTGGAGATGATGTAGGGATTTGGTTTTCTGTTTCTCATTAAATGTTTATTTAAAGTATTAAAGAAAACCCAGATCATTTGCATATGGGTATCTGTAAAGGTTGTCCAAATAAAAATCAGGTGTTTAAAAAATGACTTTCTGCCATAATCAGTGTTTGTTGATGCAACAAACATTTCTGCCTGTTTCTTTGTTAAGCATTGAGAATTCAAAGTTGAAAAGATTCTTACCTTCCAAGAGCTGACAATCTAGTAAGAAGAGATAGAAACATAGTGAGACAATTGCTTTAATAAAAGTATATACAGTTGTATTTGGAACAGAAAGGAGTCCCTAGGTTGTCTTGGTACTGTTGGGAAAGGTACTTGGGAGACTTTGGGTTAGTGGTTTCATTCTGTAAACCTTAACAGAAAGTAAATAACCTGATAACAGAACAACCAAGCAAGCAAAATATAACCCAGAGACATTGAAATTAAGAACAATCCAACAGTAACCAGAGGGGAGATGGGAGGGGATAATGGGCTGAAGGGGGAAAGGGTTTTCAGGAACAACTATAAAGGACACATGGACAAAGCCAAGGGGGGATGGATGCAAGGGAGGGAGCGGGAGATGGCTGGGGTGGGGGGAGTAGAGGGGGTAAATGCAGACAAGTGTAATTGAACAACAATAAAATAATTTTAAAGGAAAGAAAATAAATAAGAGAATTCATTTGTTGATTGCTCACTATGTGCCAGGCAGTCTGCCAGTTAGTAGGTATACTTGTATATAATAGGGACATATTTATATAGCGGGTTTATATACACATGTATGCTGTATGTATACACACACACACCCTCACATGTGCAGACATATATATGGGGGGACATAAGAGAGCTCTCACGGAGTTTGGTCTAGTAGGAAGAGATAGGCAGTTTACAAGCAACAATTATCATGGACACAGTTTAGGTTGGTGGAGGGGGGTAGGAAAAGTAGAGGCTATCTGAGGTGTAGTGACTGTTACGTCTTAGCCTGAAGGATGAGAAGGAGAAAACCAATATGAGTAAAGGGGGAGGAAATCTCTAAGTGGCAGGAACAATGTGTTTATAGACGCTAA
>PVKM010019615.1:0-24054 GCA_004027735.1 Carollia perspicillata
GCTTTTCAGTAATCAGGGGAGAAATTTGGACTAGAAATCCAGACTTATGAGTCATTGGCATAGACATGATAGCAAAAGATTTAGATCTACATGAGATGACCCAGGAGAAAGTATAGTTGGACAAAAAGTAGATCAGGCACAGGACAGTGAGAAACACTTGGCTTTGAGGGGCAGATGGAAGAGGAGTTGGGAGGATCCCTCAAGAACAGAAGGACAAGAGGGTAGGAAGAGATTGGTCAACAATGTTGGGTTTTACATAAAGTCAGTTAACATTAGAGTCAAGAAACTGCCAATCCATTTGATGGTAGGCTGCCTCTGGTAACCTTTGAGAGAGTGATTTTTCTAGAGAGGGTGGGCAGGGAAGCAGAATTTAGTGAAAGGACTAAAAACTTAGAAACATATCCTAGTCTCACAGGAGTCTGGGCATAAAACAAATCAGAAATGACCATAACACATCTAGAAAAGCTCTCCATTGTTGTTGTTTCTTTGTTTTTTTTTATTTTAATTGTTATTCAAGTACATTTTTCTGTCTTTTACTCCCGTCCCAGTCCACCCCTCCCAGTGCTCCCCACCTCCCTCCCATTTCCTCCCCCCTTAGTTTTTGTCCATGTGTCCTTTATACTTGTTCCTATAATCCCCTCCCTTTTCCCCTGAAATTCCCTCCCCTCTTCCCTCGTTTCTTTGTTTTTAATCTTTGTTGTCTTTGCTGTTGTTAAGACATGAGGGAACAAAAAGACGGCTTTTTAAAAAGATTTTTTAAATTTATTTTTAGAGAGAGGGGAAGGGAGGGAGAGAGGGAGAGAAACAACAATCTCCTGGTGGCCTGGCCTGCAACCCAGGCATGTGTCCTGACCAGGAACCAAACTGGTGACCTCTCAGTTCGCAGGCCAGTGCTCAACCCACTGAGCCATACCAGCCAGGGCCAAAAAGATGTTTATGAACATAAGAAAGGATATGCCAGTGGGGAGGGACAGATTGCAATGCAGATACAAAAGAGAAAAAGGCATTTATTGGTGCTGGACAATGGAGGACATTTGGAAAAGTCACAAGGGAGACTGGGGAAAAGAACACCTAGATAGCAAGTGAGTGACAAGCAACAACTCAGATTTCAGAGAGAATGGGAGGTTAAAAAGGGGGAGGAAATGAGCATAAGGACATCATAGGACAAAGGGAAGAAAAGAAAGAATGCTGCTGGATCCATCCAATGTTTATGCCAAAAGAAAAGCGATGTAAGTTCTGATCCTTTGGGGGATGCTCCTGGCAGAGGCTGAGTAATTTGGGCAACATGGGTAGGCAATGAACGAAATGGTAACAAGTCACTTTTTATCTAAGTCGATCCCTGCAGATCAGGAACAGGAGCCGCTGAGATTGCTTCTTGGGGGAGGCTCCAGGCCGAAACAGGAACCGAACATCTGCTTTGACTCCCTTCAAACTTGGCATGATTTAAAATGAAAGGTTTATATAGTATTTACTTGAAGGGCCAAAGTCGGATGGAAAATTTTTCAATTATAAAATTTCAGCCAAGCCAAAAGAACTCAAAGCCCCGAAGAGAATTGTAAAGGCTGATCCAGACCCACAATAAAACTTGGATAAAATAGGGTTGAGGTTCCTACTTTAACTTGTCTGTCTGTCTATGTTTCTGCAACAAATAATGTAAGAAAGAAAAAGTAGGGCATTCCTTAAAAGAAAAAGAGGTGTTTTTTTAAGCCAGTCACGACATACGTTGTACAACCAGGTTGGCTTTACCTCAGCGTTGAAAGTGTTATGAGCTGAACATAGAATGATGGGTTTATGGATTAACTGACACCAGTAATATCTCTAGAGAAACATCCACTTGTCCTCTAGAGAGAGAGTCTTCCAGAATCAGATGTATTTAGATTTGTATATTTAAGGTTCAATGAATAAGCTGCAACCTCTTGCATTAAAAAACTCCCACATTGCTTCCTGGAACAGAGCCTGTGGTGTCGATGTTGGGGACCCCCGGTTCACGCTTCCCTTTCCTCTTCTTATATGCTAAGGCGATGGAAAGTCAGGTTAATTCAGTCATTTTTGCAGTAACAGAGTATGGTTTTGTTGTAAGATCTATTTGCCTTTTACCCATTTTACTGCTACTAACATGTTATCTTCTAACCACAAGGAAGCAGTTGTTCTCTCTGAAACTTCCCCAACTTCCATCCCTGGATTTCACATTGTCTTCCCTGGAATCTCCATGGCGCTTAGCTGTGGTGTCTCTTAAGACTTTCCTCATCCAGTATTTTGTAAAGTAGTTATTTGTATTCTAGGGGCATGCCCCTCGATGTCTTCCCACAAGAGCTGGGTACAGATGTGGGAAGCCCTTAGTCACCTTTGTATTCCCGGAAGCATCGGGCCCCTTTGTAACCAATCAATACTGAGGTGATGAAATGAAAACAGAAACCAAGGTAATAGCAGACAGTGTGAGCGCACCATCAGGTATGGTTTGCAGGCAACTGGATGTGCTCTTTATTCTGGAACTGGGGCCATCTTGCACATGAAATGACATCCCAGGTATATACAAGCAGGGTGCTAATAATTGTACACTTGCTGCCAATCATACCCAAGAATTTCCTGCCTGTTCTTCCAAAAACAAAACAGAAAGTCCTGAACGAAAATGGTCTGGAGTTCCACTCCAGCCCAAACATGTATGGTAATAAGACCCTATGAAACTCTGCTTTACCTGGTGCCAAGACATCTGACCAATTTGCATCATTATTAAAAGAAGCTTCTTACCATCCTCAGTTATAATTCAGAGACTTAAATTTCACAAGTAGAACCACAGCCTAGATAGGGCACCCTTACTGCTTAGGCAACCAATCGCAGCCTTAGAATCTAGGAAGATTCTAAGAGAGCATGAGAGGTTGTTGCATGTTCAGTTTATAAAAGATTGGGCGTTCACAATATTTTTAAGGCACATGCCATAGAAATGAAAAGAGCGACTTCTGAAATACATTCTGCCCGTGACCCAGCTAGTGCCGGCTCACCCAGAGGATCGTGGAAATAAGGGAAAGGTGTTCTCTGCCTCATCTGTAACTGGGTTTGGACAGCTGAGCCCTGACCATCACTGCAGAGGATTATTCCAAAGCCCTGCTGGCAGATTCAAGGAAATGAATAATAATGTAATAATTTATCCAGTGCCTGCTCTTGGCCAGATGTTATGTTAGATGCCTTATGTACATTACTGCAAATCCTCACTATATCCCTACGAGGTGAGCATTTTCCTCTTGACCCAACAGATGAGGAAACTAAGGCTCAGAGTGGTTGAGTATCTTTCCCCAAAGTCCCACCACTATTAAATGCCTTGGTGACTTGAGGACAAATCTCACTTTGGAATCCACCTGACCCAAATGCCTTCATAGTTCATCAAACTCCCTCTATGAAATACACATTCTAAAATAGGAAGCATCATCTCAAGAAAATATGACACTTATATTCATTCGAACAAAATCCAGAAAATAAAGGCATTCACATTACCTGACACTGGGTGATCACAACTATCCACCTGGCAGAGAAGCCCACAGATGCTACCCCGCTGTGTGACAGATGAGCAGGAACTCGAACCCTGAGTCAGGCCAAACTCAAATTCCAGCACCACAGTTTGTTTGCTGTGCAATGTAAACAAACCACTTAGCTTCTCCATGCTCCGTGCATTTTATCATTCTAAGAACGGAGTGATATAATCCATGTAAAGTGGTAGCTTAGTTTTTGGTGCAAAGTAAAGCATTAATTGTTTACTATTATCTATCCACCCCCAAAAAACTAGTGCCTTCTCCTGTACCCCCCAGGAAAGTCATGCTCCCTGACATGGTGGTGTAAAAGGTCCCCCAGGATTAGGCCCTTGCCTTTCAGCAGCAACATTTATTAACTCTCCAGCTGCACCTATAACCACCTGGAACAGCCTCCGTCTGTCTCCACCCCAATGTCCTAACTCCATCTAACTCCTCAGGGGAAGGAGCTCAAATCTCACTTCCTGCCAGAGGTAGCTTCAATGAGGCATCTACAGCGGTAGCATCAACAGTCTTCTATGAATAAGTCTGTCGAGGTTGTTCTTCAACCAAAACAATTGTTTGGACACTTGTCTGAGTATTGCTTCAGGATGCTCCATCTCACTTCCCAGAAGAAGTCGCCCTAAATTCTCACTTGACCTTGAGGTTTTAGTGCAGGCCAACTTGGTGTCAGCCACCTAAGGGAGTAAAGCTCATACAAGACAGCCTAATTCAGACTGAGATTCCTGGCCCACTTTTGCCTGGTGCCAAAGGTACATTCCTGTTCTTAAGTAAATTAGTGCAATAGCTGACTGAATCCAAAACACTATTCAGAGTCTATATGGAGGAAGCCTAGCTGATTTTTTAATAAACGAAAGTTCTGATTCTCAGCAAAGTTCTTTCCTTTGGGCCTTCTTTGCTGCAGAAAGAGGAAGGGTACCATCTGAGATGGACATAGGAATAAAAGGGAGAAGTCAGGCAGGGCAGCCGTGCAAGAGAGCCAACGAGGGCACTGGATGCTAAGAAGTGAAGAGTAGGTCAATAAAATGACTTTCATAGAGATGTTGTTCAGTTCCGAATTGCCTTGTTATGTTAGGTATGACAATTTTAGGAAAGCTATAAAATGAGTGGCCACATCAAAGCTGGTGTTACTGTGTTATTCACCCCCTTGTGATGAGCCACACAGATTCCATAGCGTCCCGTTGAAAAGCAGCGCTATCATTAACTATGTTGATACTGTTCAGTCTGCATCATGACATATCCCACAAATTCCTCATGTTAATGAAATATTGAGGATGGAGACTTCAGCTCGTTCATTCTTTCATCATCTCCCAGCATCCAGCACAATGTCCCTGGAACAGATTGGGTATTTAACAGGTATGTGTTGAGTTGACCTGGACCATCACTAAATCACTTCAGGAATTCTAAGGAAGCATAACACCACTCTCCAGAATACCAAACAGGTACCATCAGATTTTGATGCATTTAAACCATTGCTTCTTTTTTAAATTGTTTAATCTTTATTGTATTTTTTCCATTACCATTTAGTCCCCTTAACACCCCTCCCTCCAGCAATCACCGCACTGTCGTCCACGTCTGAGTCCTTTTTCCTTTTTGCTCAATCCCTCCGCATTGCTTCTTGACATTTCTCCTTATGATGACAGTAGGCATCAATTCCTTACAAATACTCCAATTTTTATGCAAACTCAAGTTTGAGTAATGCTGGATTTTACTGATTCTATATGGGTTTAGCCCAGAGACGTTTCACTTAGCAACTCCACAACCAGTTCTGAGCTCTTGCTGTGACAGTGGTACCAATAATGAACATATTATAAGCCTGTTCCCTGAGGATAAGAGAGCATTTTTAATTATGTCACTGTGTCAACAGCACTGGAGTACATTAATGAATATTAATAACTACACATTTGTATAGTAGAAGCAAAAAAGAGAGAGTATCCAGGTTACATGTGCAGACTGATCAAATCACAAATTAATTTATTTCACAGGATCCCCAACAGCAGATGTCCCTAAATATGGTGATGAAAAGATATCCACAAAAGCAACCACCTAATGATGCTCAAGCTGTTCATAAGCCATCCATCATGGACAGTAACATCTGTCTATGAAGCACATTGCTCAGGGAAAACAGAACATCATTCTCGTCATAGTTACCATGCTTCCTAGAGCATATTCAGAAGGTGGTCACATGAACACTCTGGCTGGAAGCCATATCTGGGGCTTAAATTTAACTCTGATATTGGAAAAATCACAGGGAACTTTGCACATGCCTGGGTATCGCAGGGGAAGGAAGCCAAAGATACCTACTTGCCTAGAAGAATGAACCAAAGACCTGTGATTAAGAATCCCCATACATTATAGAACTACTATAGAAGACAAACCTGTCCATCTGGTAAGCTCTTTTTCAAAACAACTTGACTTAAAGTACCCCGAAATAGGTCATTACATTGATCAAAAAGATTCATCACCTTTCTGTTTATTTCTTTTTGGTTTTGGATCTTCTCTGAAGGGATGCTTCTTTAAATCTGATCTCCCAGTTAAATTGCACATTCCCTCTAAAACATCTGCATTCTTCTTGGTAACACTTGATAGAACTATCATTGTCAGTGAACCTGACGATTAGAATGTAAGCCCCATGAGGGCGAGGACAAGTCCATCTGATTTACCAGTATATCTCCAGGACCCAAACTTCTGCCCAGAGTCAGACTCCCAACAGAAATCTGTTGAAGGAGTGTGTGCACGTGTGGACACACAACAAACATGTATGGACTACAAGCCATGCACTGGGAACTGTGCTAGGGGCAGATCGGGCAGACAAGAGGAATCAGAAGTCATCAGAGCCAGGCTTGCTGAAAGCTCGAAGACAAACGAGAGGTCACCCTGGATTCACCTCCTCCCTCTTCCCCATCCCAAGCCACAGTCCTATACCATCAAGTTTTGTCAGTTCAGCAGAGGTCACACGGGCCCAGGGGGCATGAAGTGCAGAGAGCAGTGGTAGGCTGTATGATGTGGCCATGCCAAGGAGCACAGCAGAGTTGCTTTCAGGCTACTGAGCCTGAGCAAGGTCAACTAAATACTTCCTTTACTGCCATCAAGGATTGGCTCTTTAGCTGCACTTCCCCGGGATCCGTATCACAGCCCCAAAGAGAGGAGTACACATAACTGGGGAAGCTCAACTGTCTGTCTGGGGCCTACTTGTCACTCCTTAGTACAAAAGACATCTTCAGAGAGACTGAATCTGGTTCGGTAAGTGCTGGAAAAACCCCTAAAACAGAGTGGTTTAGTGGCTACCTGCATCGTCTATGACAGTGATTTTCAACCCGTGTGACACAGGAATCTTTAAGACATGCAGTACCTGACTATTTAGTCAGGGGCACTGACCTCTCTTCCCTTAGACACTCAGATAAAAAAAATGACAATGGCCAACACAACAATAGCTTTCCAATGTGAATGAATCAAACGTATACCTATGTTTTGTCATATAGGTAAAAAAATACTTTTTTTTGGTGTGCTATAGAATTTTAATAACTCATTTATATGTGTCATGATATGGAAAAGGTTGAAAATCTCTGATTGATGGTGTTATTAAAAACAAATGTTCAGGCTTTATCCCAGATCTGTAGAAGGAATCTGTTGAGAACACACAAACCTTTATTTCCCACCATGTTCTGATATTTACACACACTCAATTTTGAGTATCACAATTTCTATGGATTTTCTATGGGACCAGCCCAGAGAAGTTTCTCTAGCAAGAAGGGTCTGCTCATCCCTCATTTGTGTTCTCTGGGCTAAGAAACAAAAAGCTCTGAAAAAAACTAGAAGAAAATGAGAAGCTGGGGAGGGGGGTGAAGAGAAGGTAGGCAGGGTACTTTGAAAACCCAGCAATTAACACGGAAAAAAAGGACAGGCCAATAGAGGGGGGAAAGTGGGTCATGTCATGAAGATGTAGACTGCTCTCGTGACTTAGGCTTCTGGTAGTCTCTCAGCACCTCTAGGGTTAAATCCGGTGCTAATGATCTGTCAGTGTGATAGATGACCTCACCTCTCATAGCGGCCCTAAAATGAAAACTTTGAGAACATCCAGTTCTGACCAGGGCATGGATTATTGGGCACTCCCACATACCTTCAAGGGGCATCAAAATCGGGGCAGTCTTTTTGGAGAGAATTCTTTGATAAGAATTATCAAATAAAAAAGTACTTTCCTTTTGACTCAGTAATTTCACTACTGGGAAATGAACCCTGAAGACATACTATGCCTGCTAATATATGCCAATAAAATGTATATTGCCAAAATAAAGAGTGTCTACTAAGAAACTCTTCGTTTATATGGTGACAGGAGGAGACTAGACTCTGAATGGTGAGCACGCAATGGACTACACAGATGATGTGCTATAAAATTGTATACCTGAAACATATCATGTTATTAACCAATGTCACCCCAATAAATTTAACTTCTAAAAACGAATTTCTTTGTTGCATTCATCTTACTTACTTGCTTTTAGTTCTTTATAAATCCAGTGTACCACCATAAATAATAAAGTAATCTTACTAATAAAGTAATGTAATATCACAGCCCCAGCTGGTGTGGCTCAGTGGATTGAGCTCCAGCCTGGGAACCAAAGGGTCGCCAGTTCAATTCCCAGTCAGGGCACATGCCTGGGTTGCACGTCAGGTCCCCTGTAGGGGGCGCACAAGAGGCAACCACACATTGATGTTTCTCTCCCTCCTTTTCTCCCCCCCTTCCCCTCTGTCTAAAAATAAATAGACGAAATCTTTTAAAAATATATAATATCACCAACATAGAGGAAGCAATGAAGACTTATTGAGTCCCTACTGCATGCCAAGCACCATGCTAGGGCCTTTAGTGTAACATCTTCAACAAATCTGCAATTTGAATATGATTTTCCCCATTTTTTCAGACAAGAACACTGAGGCTCAGAAGGTATAGCACTGGGTCAAGGTCATGGCTGATGAATGCGGAATCAAACTCCAAGGTTCTTTCTCAAAATCAGTTCTCTTTTAAACATACCACCAGGAAAAGGAACATCCGAGAGTATGAACACTTTTAGAAATATCAGCTCACTGGAGTTTCTGAATAAACTTACCTTGCTTCAACATAACACTCTGAAAAATCACAGAATAACAGGAACCATAATGTTGACAGGTTATGTATGGCAGCACCAGCCATTTGAACAAAAAATCACTTTCAAGATTTTCAGCCAATTTTAATGACTTAAAGGAGTGGAAAAATACTCATGATGATTTTTCTAGCCCTTTTCAGCTGCTTTCCTCCTGGCTCACAAAACTTCCATCACTGTCTTGCCGTGGAAGAATTATTTTCATCCCACAGAGGACTCGAAGATTTCTTTCTAATAGCTCAGTTCAGTTCTTGGGTAAATAGCAATAATTCCACTACTTCTTTAAAACTTAGTCTCTCATATGTATTACAAGGGATGCTGGGGGATGTGTAGAAATGTGTGGCTGAGCTCAGATTCACTGCCTGAGGTTATGAGGCTGCATGCCAAGTTTTTACCTATATGGAGTCATTCAGCAGGCTTAACCACTCGGCCTCTACCCGAAGGAAAATACAAACATGATTTAACTGCAGTTAAGAATTCCAGTAGGTACTTACTAAATGTGGCATAATCTTTTCCATGCGTAGAGAAGAGGAAATCATTCTGCTAAGCTGTGCCTCACTCCAAACAATCACGTTTCAGAGCTCAAGCCTCCATCAAAGCTGGAATTTAATGAATTTTAAATTTATTTGGAATAGAAGATGTAACTGTGGACACTACATCAAATTCATGGGTGCAAGAATTTAAAGAAAAGAAAAGAAAGAAAAGGGCTACCTGACTAAACTGTGCCAAAAGCATTCAGTGGTTCTCTTTGATAAAATCATCTTCACACTGTGCTCACAACTTCTCTTTGATTTCGTTATTTCAAATAATTTCAGTGACATGATATGACTGTAAGGGAATAAGCTAGCAATGTAGAGGCAAGGGAGAAACGCATGGTGCAGCGACAGCAGAGTGAACCCCCTAGAGAAGAAAGAGAGCTGCCTGCAAGGGGCCAGGGTCTGGAAGAGAGAGGGTTCTGGCCAGGCCTGTGGGACTGCAGGCAGTGTCCTTATACCCGTTTGCAGTTTCCGTGTGATCTCTTGCCAGAGGCAGATAATTTAGCAAGGGTAAGTAAGAATAAAGGAGTGATTTACCTTATAGCTGAGGTGGCAGGAAAATCACTTTACAGTACTTTTCTTGCAGGCAATGGGATGGTAAGGACAACAGCCCAGGGTCTACAATGAAAAGGTAGCACCATTTATGTAGTGAAAAACTAGTTCAGAGAACTTCTAAGGAGTTCAGAGCACCAATTTCAAATGAAGACAATCAAGGCTAAGAAACCAGGTCAGTGTCAAATTGTATTAACTTAGAAATTCACAGGCAAATATTTCAGTTAAAAGAGACAAACTTAATTGTTGCTGTTTTTACCAGGCTGGCTGAGCAGGCTGTGACTTCAAAGCGAGTGCTCTGTTGGTTGAAAGGCTGGTGCTGTGTGTTTGTATAGCATCAGGCTTTCAGCAGGGGTGCGGGTGGGGGAACAGGTGGCTGTGATCAATTTGACAGCCTCTGTGGGAGGACGGTGTAAGCCATGTTGTAAGCTAAAGAGTAAACCATATGAGTAGTTTTAAGGAGGTGTTTAATGCTCAATGTTGTTAGATTGGACGTTTTACCATAGAAATGGGTTTAAACATACATGGTCCTAGAGATGGAAAGTGCTTCAAATATTGCTGTGCGTATTCAAAACCGAAGAGTTTCCTGTGTGAGAGACCTCCCAACCCTATAATACCATGTTCTACAGTAGGGATAGACAGAAGAAAGGACAAACAGGAAAATTCTCATTGAGATTTTAGGATTTGACTGTTTTATAAAGTGCTTTTCTAACTAGGCTATTTATGTGCTCTTCTTTATGGTGGAAAAGGAGAATACAGAACTGTCAATACCTCTTCAACGGACAATATTTTCCCCTTCTTCCCTTCCAGTAAAACCCCATTTTTAGGGTTGCAATGTGCTCAGTTACAAATAACTGAAGAATCTGCGGCATTTCCGAGCCTCCTTTGCAGTTAGGAGTGGTCACAAGCTAAGAGTTCAGGCCATGATGCGTGAGCAGAAGGGACTGGACAGGGCTTTTAAAAACTCTAGGTCACTGATACAACTGGGACATGTTCTTCTGCCTTTTCCCTTTCCCCTCTTCCACCTGACTCGTGCACAGATTAGCTTAGGCTCTAGATGCCATCTTGGGAGCATGAGGACAAGAGACACATCCGGAGGATGTTGGAGTGCTTGATTTATCCTGAAGTTGCCATGGTCGCCCTGAACTATCTCCACTCTGCTTTTGCACGAGACAAAAATTCACCCCTAATTTATTTAAGCCATTGGAGTTTTTCTGAGGGGGGAGGGAGATGTGGCATCCCTGTTACTCACAGCAATGGCACTCCTCACCTGCAGAGTACAAAGTGCATAGATGGCAATTCCTTCACCATTCTACTGCTACCGATCCCTTCCTTTGGTTTGCCAAGCTCAAATGTTTAAATGTAAAGTTCCCCGGAAGGATCGTATTAAAGTATCTAGAAGGAAATACTATCTGATCCCTTTTCTCCCAAAGTTAACCATTTATCCAATTAAAGAAATGGGAATATTAATCTTAAGAGTATGGTTCAGGTCATTCCCTGGTGAGAACAAGTAGAGGTTAGGTGCCGTACTCAGGGCAAACACATGGCTTACCAGCACTGAGAAATTTCCACTAATCTTTGTGATTACTGCTCAGAAATTTAACCAATATTTTAGGAAAATCAGCTAATTAAAATCTAAATCTTTCAAGTATTTCTATCTTATAATTACATCCAGAAAAACTAATATTATGATATTAATTTTGTAAAATATTAATAATATAAAATATCCATGGCTAGACAAAACTGAAGAGTTCACTGATAGAGCCCCAATGCCCATAATACCATGTTCTGTGACAGCATTAGAAGTAAGTGTAAAAAATCCTCATTGGGACTTAAGAAGCATTTTAAAGCTTTAAGAATTTCCATAAAGACTTTGTATAAAAGACAAGAAACTAAAAGGAAAAGAGAAGTGATTAAATGGCTTTTTTAATCCCCAAGTTTTCATTTTGAAGATGGAATGTATCTCTAGAAATAAGAAAGATGGAGGCAGCTCCAATTCACTGGTCCATATATTTTAGAAGATCTGTGGACTCAAAATGTATGTAAAAAACCTCTCTCCTCTGGTTGAATCTGCTCTACCACAGTTACTATAGCCGCCAATAGGTTTAGGAAGACCTTCTAATTTAAGAAACACGAAGATGAAGAAGGAAAAAATGTGCTGGGTGGAAATGAGACATGCTTACCACCCGTCTCCTCCTCTTCCCACCTCAGCCATTTTTAAAAGCCTTTTATCAATCTGACATCAAAAATGCAATCCAACTCTTTAATGGTGACCATGATGATGAGATGCAGTAGCTCTCTCTTTGCCGAGCATGGACTTTGCTGAATGCTTTATGTGAGAAAACTATTTTAGCCCCCACAACAGTAAGGTAACATAATCCTCTGCCACTCTGAGACCTAGAGAGTAAGTGGCAGCTGTAGTAAAAAGTGGAGATTTTAAAGCAGCGAGTCAGGACTTTCAGTCAAGATAGAGGTGTAGGCAGACACACTGTGCCTCCTCATATAGCCAAAAGGAGGACAACAACAAATGTAAAAACAAAAAACAACCAGAACTAGCAGAGAATTGAATTGTATGGAAGTCCAACAACCAAGGAGTTAAAGAAGAAACATTCATCCAAACTGGTAGGAGGGATGGAGACAGCGGAGTTGGGCAGCCAGAGCAGAGAGGACATGCTGGCAAGGTGGTGGTTGGAGGACTGCGGGGGGGTGAGGGGGCACATTCATATGCGGATAAACTGGGAGGAACAATTGGGGAGCAAGACAGACCGTGCAACCCAGGGTTCCAGTGTGAGGAAATAAAGTTTCAAAACCTCTGGCTGTAAAAATCTGTGGGGGTTGTAGCATCAGGAAAACTCCCAGCCTCACAGGAGAGTTCATCAGAGAGATCCACAGGGTCCTAGAATGTACACAAGTCCACTTACCTGGGAATCAACACCAGAAGGGCCCACTTTACTTATGGATAGTGAGGGAAGTGACTGAACACCAGCTGAGAGCTGAGCAAGTGGCATTTTGTTCCCTTTTGGACACTTCCACTCCACACAGTGCCACAACACAGTGACATAGGTTGCCCTGCCCTGGCGAATACCTAAGGCTCCTCCCCTTACAATGTAATGGGAGTGCTGAGACAAAGAAATATGGCCCAAATGAAAGAACACATAAAACTCCAGAAAAACAACTAAGCAATGAAGAGATAGCCAACCTAGCAGATGCAGCATTCAAAACACTGGTAATTAGGATGCTCACAGAAATGGTTGAGTATGGTTGCAAAGTAGAGGAAAAAGTAGCCTATGAAAAGTGAAATAAAGAAAAATATACAGGGACCCAACAGTGAAGGGAAGGAAACCAGAACTCAAATCGATAATATGGAGCAGAAGGAAGAAATAAATATTCAACTGGAACAAAATAAAGAAACAAAAATACAAAAAAAAATGAGGAGAGGCTTAGGAACCTCTGGGACAACTTTAAACATTCCAACATCTGGATCACAGGGGTGCCAGAAGGAGAAGAGGGAGAGCAAGAAATTGAAAACTCATTTGAAAAAATAATGAAGGAGAACTTCCTCAATCTAGTGAAGGAAATAGACTTCCAGGAAGTCCAGGAAGCTCAGAGTCCCAAAGAACTTGGATCCAAGGAAGCACACACCAAAGCACATCAGACTCAAATTACCCGAGATTAAAAATAAGGAGAGAATCTTAAAAGCAGCAAGAGAAAAGGAAACAGTTACCTACAAAGGAGTTCCCATAAGAATGTCAGCTGACTTCTTAAAAGAAATCTTGCAGGCAAGAAAGGGCTGGAAAGAAGTATTCCAAGTCATGAAAGGCAAGTACCTATATCCAAGATTACTCTATCCATCAAAGTTATAATTTAGAATGGGAGAGCAGACAAAGTGCTTCCCAGATAAGGTCAAGTTAGAGGAGTTCATCATCACCACGCCCCTATTATATGAAATGTTAAAGGGACTTGTCTAAGAAAGAGAAGAAGATCAAAACTATGAACAGTAAAATGACAACAAACTCAAAACTATCAACAACCAAACCTAAAAAAAAAACTAAGCAAACAACTAGAATAGGAACAGAATCACAGAAATGGAGATCACATGGAGGGTTATCAGTGGGGAGGAGGAGAAGAATGGGGGGGAAAAGGTACAGGGAATAAGAAGCATAAAAAGTAGGCACAAAATAGATAGGATGAGGTTCGGAATAGTATAAGAAATGGAAAAAAACAAAGAATGTATATGTACAACCCATGGACATGAACTAAGCGGGGTGGGGAATGCTGGTGGGAGGAGGGTGCAGGGTGGAGGGGAATGAAGGGGAGAAAAAGTGAGACAGGAGTAATAGCATGATCAATAACATATACTGAAGAAAATTAAAAATAAAGCAGCGAGTCAGCCTCCAGAATCCAAACTCCACATTCCTCCACCCAACGTCCATAGCCTCTCTTCAGGATGAGATTTCCATTTCAAAGTGTGGAAGAAGAAAATAAAAAAGGACGAGAAGTAGACAGTGAAAAAGAACTAACTTCTATTTTCAAAGTGGAGAGCGGTGGCTGACACATGCAGTAGGATGGAGGGGGCTCTGGAAGCAAATGCAGCACAAACCCTGCTGATGGACCCGGGTTTGAGTTCTAGACGCATGACTGAGGGTGGAGGTGGCAGGGGCATCCTCCCAGGAAGCCAGTCACCTATTCCCTTACAGAATGGTTTTCAAGAAGCTGAAAACGCAAAGCAAACACAAGCCACTCCAAAAGAAACAAGTTCCAGAATTTCCAGAAAAGCCTCCTGGTTGGGGGTTAAGGTGCATAGAGTTTATATTCCAACACACACTTTTGCTTTAGGCTTTGTTTGTTTAATAAAAATAGCAAAGTTTTCTAAACGCAAGTACATGCACAGTCTTTTATAAGGTTGAAAGAAATGATATCTTATTATAAGTATCATCGTCTTTTAAAATCTTTTATTCAAAAGATAAGACGAACAGTAACTGTCCCTGTCAAAAGATTTTTTAAAAAACTACCATTATTGTTGAATAACTTGGGGGCAAGAGGAGAGTTTTGAGGGGCCCGACAGGGCTTACACTGGGAAGGAACACATCCACCCCCGTGGAGGGACCGTGCCCCAGTGTTAGCAAAAGTCGCCTCTGGAGCTGATGCGAGACCAGAGCCACTGAGATGAGAGGCCGAGGCAGAGACAGAGCCCCCCAGTGCCTGAGAGAGTACCACAATGGGCAAGAGAGAGGGGTCTCCCCGAGACCTGGCAGGGACTCAGGCCTAAGAGGCCAGTGATTCTACTGCAAGAATTCAGATCACAGGGCAGATGGTCGTAGAGGGTTGTCCCCCTCACCTCCGGCAGGCTGCTGTGAAAATTAAGGGTGCAAGTGTTGGTTACACAATATGTTTTTTAAATTATTTCCTGATTTCTCTACCAGAGGATTTTTTTTTCACATGACTTTTTCTGTACTTATAGTCAAATTTTCCATCAGGTTCCATCCTAGTAACCACAAATGAGACTTACATATTTGGGTTTGGATTTGCTCGTGTGGGCAAAGCCCAGCACTTGTACAAGCAGAAGTGTACGTAAGGAATGAGTGCTTGTCCTACTTAACTGTGGAAAAACCCAGCCCACGCCATCAGCATCCATACAGCGGTTGACATGCTGGCCCTGAAGGGGCGACTCATGTTGCCTCGGGCCACGGGCCAGGAGCAGGTGCCATTTCCTAGCAGAGCCTACTAGTGTGTTCTGTAGCCAGAACCGGGCCTCTTACAAATTATTTCAGGCAACAGGGGTGTTTCTCAAGCTTCATGTTTGTGGGAGGCAGCTCCAGACTGGGCTACAGCCTCAGTGACTACACTGCTCCCACCGCATGTACGCTGAGAATAATTGCAAAAATGAGAATGTGCTATCAGCAGAAACAGAATACTCTAATTGCCAAAACATATTTTTCTCTCAAAGGGGAAATAACCCTGTGCAAGGAAAGCTTTTAGCTCTTTGTTGGCCTCCTCCTACATCCCTATGCTAATTTACCTTTTTGTCAATTAAACTAGAGTACTTTTAACATCTGTAGACAATCTGTGAAACACTTGTGATTGATGGACCTCCATTTTAAAAACCAATTTCAAGAAGATACTCCCTACAATTTTTCTTGCTCCGTGAGACCACAGGAGTCTCTCCACAAAAATCCTGGACTTGCCTCCAGAGCTTATCTCATGATTCCTGATGACTCGGGGAAGCAGTGTCATTCTGACGTGATCTCAGCGAACAGCCAGACCAGCCAGTTCAGTCCCGGTCACAAGCCAGGAAATGGCTCTTAGCAACTTTCTGTCTCTGGCTGTATCCTTCGAAATGTGTATTTCAAAGGTAAAGATAAATATTTCTCGAGCTAAAGAAGCTAGGGATCATCAAAGGACGCTTTTTTGCTGCATGTGAACATTTTTCTAGAAGTAGGAAAACCCAAGCTTACCACAAGTGTATCTTTAGAAAGACGCATTCACTGTAATTACACATGTCACAAAACACACCAGAGCTGTGTGTGACAGTAATAGGGGATTCTCGGCTGGGTGACTCACTGCGTTGCACGCTGAAGATTACAAAGTTCCTGGTAGGTAATAAGCACTTTGTAAGGAACAAAACAGAAGAACAGAATTCTTTTGTCATGTTAGCTGGGTGAATCTTATTTGTGAGAGAAATGAGGGCTTTTGAAAACAATAGCAACATTATTATTCACTTGCAACAATGTGATTTGTAGACCTTTCTGAAAAGAGTGTCTTCAAAGGCTGTGACTCTGCTTCGTCATCATCGGGAATGATGCATGATGCCCTGAAACTTCAGAATTCCCAAGCTGGACAAAGATGTTTATGAAGCCCTGCAGCCCTCTTTATTGGTAATCATTTAAACATATGCACAGATATATACACACATGGTTATACACACATGGTTATACACACACGTATAGATACACATGTGTATACCTGTTCTAAATGGACACACATGTGTGTACATATATATCACTTTCCACTCTGAAGAAAGACATTTCTTGCCCTGGCTGGTGTAGCTCAGTGGATTGAGCGCGGGCTTGCAAACCAAAGGATCGCAGTTTGATTCCCAGTCAGGGCACATACCTGGGTTGCAGGCCAGTTCCCAGCAGGGGACTCATGAGAGGCAACCACACAGTGATATTTCTCTCCCTCTCTCCTTCCCTTCCCCTCTAAAGATAAATAAGTAAAATATTAAAAAAAAAAAGAAAGACCTTTCTTCTGTCACAGGATGGTCCCCTTTGACATTAAAAATTGTCAGGGCGAGAATTGCAAACATGACAGAGCTTGTCTACACAAATCCACTTCTGTTTTGTTTTAAAGGAGAGTCATTAGCCTTTGTTAGGAAAATGGCTTTCCTCAGAAAATCCTTGTTGATTTTCATGTATTGCTCAGTATTTCTCATAGGCAGCTTCCTCATCCTTATCACAGAGTCTATACTTGTGTCCTCTTTTAAGCCAGTAGTCACACCAGGGGTAATGTCCCCCTCCCCCAGGGGACATGTGACAATGTGTAGAGACATTTTTAGTCGTCACAACTGGTGAAGGGAGGAGCAGTGCAGGCATCTAGTGCGGGGGGTGCAGGGGGGCGGGCCAGGGTGCTTCTAAACACCCTGCAATGCACAGGACAGTCTCCACAATAAAGACTTGTCGGGCCCCAGATCTCAGTGCTGAGGTTGAAAAATTATGTGTACACTAAAATAACTTCCCTCACTCGACGTTACCACTGTCTTTCCATCTCTCAAAACTGAGCTAATTCATTACCTAGAAGATCCCCCTCCATAATCAACCAAACTATATTGGCAGCTAATAACCATTCACCCTTCAGTGTAGGAATCGTCTATAACTTAGGTATTTAAATCTGGAAATATGACTGTCTTCCGTAAGATGCAAAGTTATTTAAAGCTAGTTAATGCTTCTACTGGGAAATGGTGTATAATAAAAGTATAGGGAAAAGGGAGTATGTATATTAGTTTCCTAGGGCTGTCATGATGAGTTACTACTAATGAGGTGGCTTAAAACAATAAAAATTTATTCTCTTATGGTTCTGGAGGCAGAAGTCCAAAGTCAGGATGTCAGCAGGGACATGCTCCCTCGGAAGCCACGGGGAAGACTCCTTCCTGGCCTCTTCCAGCTTCTGATGGCTGCAGGTGTTCTGTGGCCTGTGGCTGCAAAAGTCCAATCTCCGCCTCTCTGTCTTCATGTGGCCTTGTGCCCTTCTATGGGTTCTCTTCTTGTGACTCTTTGTAAGACACTTGTCACTGGAATTAGAATGCACCTGGATAATCCAGGATAATCTCGCTTCAAAACCCTTAATTTTATCTGCAAAAACCACTTTCCTAAATCAAGTCATATTCATAGTTTCCAGGTGGACATACCTTTTGAGGAGCCACTTTTCAATTCACTATGGTGTGTGCGTGTGCGTGTGTGTGTGTTGAAATCACTATGATAAGGCCTGGCTCAAAATAAGCATTTCCTCTAAGCGTAAGTATAGTTTAGCATAATTTTTCTTGGATTATTAGTCTCACTATAGCTTCTGCTTATTAAATTAAAAAATCAATTATCTCTATCTATAAACTGTTTAAAATTAAAACCAGGTAGCTACACACAACTTCAGAGACAAATTAGCGAGTCTACTTCCAGGCACAGTAAATAGTGTGCTATTCAAGACCAGTAAGGTTTAAAATGTGACCTCCACAAGTCTTCTAGCTGTTTTCTCTCAGCCGTTTCCTCAGAGGAAGGGGAAAACAGAGCACGGAGCTCAAACAAACCTCTAAGGGGAAGGAAGAGGTCGAAAAACATTTTGTTAAAATCTCTTAACTTTAGAAATGAGAAAACTGAGACCCCAAACTCTTTTCATCTTCATGACTTACCCAAGGTCACGCAGACAGATGACGGAGTCGACACTGGAAGCAGGGTACCACCCACGCTCTGTCTACATGCTGCATCGTGTCCAACCTGCTGTCCCCTCCGACAGAGGAACCCCATCCTCCTGCTCTTCTTTCAGGTGAGTGAAGGAGGGCACGACACAGACTGCGTTCTTTTCTCGTACCCTGTACTCGTCAACTCGAGCAGTCACAACAAAATACTTTGTGTCTTAAACAGCAGAAATGTATTTTCTCACAGTCGCGGAAGCTGGAACTCTGAGATCAGAGAGCCAGTGTGGCGGGGTTCCGGTGAGACCTACCTACCTGGCTGGCAGGCGACCACCATCTCACTGTGTCCTCCCAAGGCCTTGCCTCGGTGTGTGTGCCGAGAAAGAGAGAGATCTTCCTCTTCTTCTAAGGCCGCCAACCCTATAAGATTAGGATCCCAACCTTAAAGATTTATTTAACTTGAATCACTTCCTTAAAGCCCTAGCTCCAAATACACTCCCATTGGGAGTCAGAGCTTCAACATGAATTGGGGGGAGGTCACAGTTAGACCATCATACACCCCTATCATTTTATGTTCATGAAGAGTGTTATACTTTATACATAGAAAATCATTTAATCCCTACAACTTTGTGCTTTTCTACAATAGCAAATTGAGAAACTGGGGCTCAAAGAAAATTGGCTGGCCCATAGGTTGCGTAAGATACAGGCTGGAAATCAACACGTGCCTTTTATCCAGGTTCTAGAGCTCTTTCCCAGGGTCCAAGATGACCTTTGGTAGTGGCTTTCCGTTTAAAGCATCGAAAGACACTGTGAAAACATATAGCTCCTAACAAGGTCCTTAGCTAGACCTTCTGTGAAAGTCTAACGTTGTAACCCTTATACTTGACCATCTAAAACATTAGTGACTTAAACCCCATAGAATGGAAAGAGTTTAATATGTCATCTGTTCTCACGTGCACCAGAGTATAGCCCGAGAGGAGACTCAGCTGTTCTCACAGTAAGCTATCAAGTCCTACAAAAAAAATAAAGTAAAATAAAGGAATTAAATGATTATTCATGGTGCTGAAAGCACACGTATTTTGAACAAGAAAACATTATGCTAAAGAATGTAAGAGTGAAAACTGACACAGATTCACTCAAGGAGCTTTTCAAGAAAACCTCTAAGATGGAACGCAAGAAATCTTTTATTCCATGTATGGCATCAAGGTTTCACCAAAAACAAAAAGCAAAAATATCATCTACTAACAATGATATTAATTTCTAGATGACTCTGGATACAAATTCTGAAACTTAACATGTGTAATGTTTTCACTGTTACATAAAGTTTAAAGAATATATTATTTATCTTTACTAGTAAGAATTATTCATTTTTATATATCATAATGACACTCGTGTTCTTACAGAAGAAGTATTTTAGAGATACACATAGAAGTAAATATTTAGGACTACAGTGTTATAGGTTTAGGACTCACTTTCAAAAAACAAAGCAAACATGTATTAAATCTCAATAACGGGTATATGGTGGTGCATTGTACCATTCTATGCATTTTTAACTCTAAAGATACTGTGTCTGAAGATATGTCTAAAGTTTCATAATAAAAATAATAGAATATTGTTATGAAGTTACCAAAACTTGAAAGCAAAATATGAATAGCGTGGGACTGGCTGGTGTAAGGCGACCGGGAGGAAAGACACACGCGGGCCTGCTCAGGGAAGTACATCTACTCCCCGTTTGCTGCCGGGAGGGCGCATCGGTTAGCAGATGTGGAACAACTGTAATTCTCCCTACTTTTAGAACTGAAAGAGAAAATAAGAATTCCCTCAGTAGGATGGGCCAGTTGGATTATTTTTACACGCAAAAAAGTACTGCATGTAGTTTATGTGTACCACTTGATGATTTTGGAGATATATCTTCACCCAGGAAACTATCACCACAGTCTGTGCCATAAACCTATCCACCTGCTCCCACACTTTCCTCCCACCCTCTCATTGTTATTTTGTGATAACAACACAACCTGAGGTCCATCCTGTTAACAGATGGCAGGTAGACAGCACAGTATGGTTGACACGGAGCGCTGTGCCGTGCAGTGGGCAGCGGGCCTTCAACGGCCAGCATGACCCATCTAGGGATCCGTGCTAAATGGGGAGGCAGGGACAGGAGAACTGAGGCCGCAGGCACCCGACACTGAAAGAACTCGTGTGCAGAGCACAAGAGAGCAGCACACATTCTCTTTAAGCTTCAATCTGAAAGACTTTTTGAAATGTTAGAAACCTTACCCCTGAGGGTATTCAACAAGCCAGTAGGGTTTTTTTGTTTTTTGGGGTTTTTTTTTTGTCACTTGCTCTGAACTCTTTTTTTTTTCCCAAGATGAAATACAGGAAGCCAATTCAGAGTAGCTAGTAAATTCAGTCATTTAAGGGCTCCACACTTCCCCCTCATTCCCCCTCATACACAATTCTTGTTCCTACCCAGAAGTACAGCAGCCAAATAGAGGACAAATGTGACCTTAGGTTTAAGTGGAGTCTCCCACTCACCTGAGGGACTCTTATTCAAATAAGGCTTCCCCTTCTGCCCCCGGCGTGAATGGTGTGAGTGTGTGTAAGAGCAGAAGGTAACGAGGCCAGGAAAACAAATCCGGCCGTACACTTGGTTCCTTCTCCCTCCAGTCTCTTTGGAGAATGCCATCTTACTTCTGGAAGCTATTAGTCGTCATCTCTCAGTTTGCAAATATCGCAATAAATTCATTATTTTATTTGACAAATAACGCCGCAATTGACCTCAAAGATTAGAGAATTTGGAAACATGTCGGGTTAAGAAAGATGCTAAACCAAGTTACAGGAAAAGAAGACTAAACCTCACCTCAGAGGAGGAAGACAAATGAGGCGCACGTCAGTGCAGAAGCACATCTGTGAGCTTTCTCACAAATTATCCCTGTGAGTTTAGAGTAGACGCCATACCTCGGATACTGCGCGGCTGCAGACAAAGAGGCAGTGTGATCCGTTGACTGTCACCCGATGTTAGGAAATGTTGAAATTGGTGTATGTAGTATTTTTCCATTGACAAAGAAATAATTGTTTCTTTTGTAAAACATCACCTCTAATCCCATTCTGGAGAAATGGTGCACTGTTAACACCTTGATCCTCGGACCTCCAGATGCTCAGAGAGGTTTTTCCTGACAAATGTAAAGTTAAAAATGACCCAATCCATCACAATCAATTCCCGCTGTGGAAAGTTGGGGTGGCAAAATTCAGAAGACCCACATCCGACTGGCTTCAGCAGGAAGGGGTAAGAATGCAGAGGCTCGAGCGATGCTGTTCCCTGTCTCTCAGATCCACCGTCCTTCGTGATGGCTTCATTCTCAGACGTGCTGTGATGAAAAGATGGTCACCAGTGGCCAGAAATTATATCCTTCCATATTTAAACCCCTGGGGAAATAAGCTTTCCTTCCTGCCATTTGCTTTTGCAAAAGACCCGGGACTTGTTCCAGTCGGATTGTGTGGCCATCCCTGAAGTAACCACTTTGGCCACGGGAACGCAGTGAACTCGGGAATGCTGAATGCCTGGGAGATGGGGAGATGAGGAAGAATGCCTCTTTCATCTCTAAGAGTGAGTATTGTGCGGTGTTGTTTATGCTACGGTGTCACAGATTATGAGTAAGAGTTCTTTAAGTTTTTACTCATGGTCCTGTAAGTACACGAGGCTGTTCTCAGAACTGTCACTTCATCTTCTCAACTAATGGCCAAGCCTTGTTACTGAGGGGTATCTTGCCTCACTCCTTTTCCCCTCAGGCCAGTGGTTCTTCTGAGTTGTTCTTGTTCCCTGGGAATATAGACACCTGGTATCTATATCCCAGCTGTCTTTTAGGCTAGAATCTTCCATGCTATGCTCTGGATCTCTCTCTTTTCTCTTCTGTTTAGAACTAAACTCTTCCTTCTAAGCATTACCCAATGTCATGTCAATTCAGAGAACCTTTTTAAAGATAGCATCGGGTTGGCTCTGAGATCATTGTTTTACATATGTAGTGGGGGACAAGAAACTACAGGGAGATAAATTTGGTTCTGCGTGGAATATAGGTAATTACATAAGAGAGCACAGAGAGGATACTGGGAATGGATGAGTGAGACTGGAATTTCACTCTGCCATCTTCCTGCCTCCTGTGGGTGCCAATCCGTCCTCAGCAGGGTCACGAGTTCCTGGGTAAGGTGTGAGTGAATCAGTTTCTAAAGCCATGGCTGAAGGCCTGCATGTCATAACGGCCACTGCGATGGCAGGGACACTTCTGTCTCTATGAAGATAAGAATGGAGTCATCGAGGAAGGCAAGGATGTGGGGAAACCACAGACTCTAGAGTCAGTTTGCTTGAGTTCAAGTCCACAACTCTGCAGCTTACTAAACAATGTAACCTTGAATATACCCTTGAATGACATAACTTTAAGTGGATGCAAACTTCGCCTCTCTGTGCTTTATTTTCCTTGTATATAAAAAAGTGAGGATATATTAAGACTACCTACCTCTTGGAGTGGTGAGGATTACATAAAATAACACATAGGAAGGACTTATCGCAATGCCTGCCACATGAACCCTCCATAGATGTTCACAGCTATGATTAGTGCCACTACCATCCCAGCTGCTAACATTTCAGGTGATTTACAAACACAGACCTTGGAGTCAGACTGCGTAAGAGCAAACCCAATTCTGTCTCTTAGTGGGGCAAGTTACTCGAACTCCCCAAGACTTAGTTTACTTTATCATAAAATAGGAATGATAATAGTACTGCAAAATAGGAGCAGAGAAGTAAAGATTAAGTTAAATAAATATACCATCGGCTAGCTCTTGGATGTTGTCTATCATTTCATTCATGTGCTATGCCATTTGAAGTGTTCTGATAAGCACCCTTCTCCTCAGTATCTCCACAAGGGGAAAA
The DNA here is from genome assembly GCA_004027735.1 of Carollia perspicillata. Classification (NCBI taxonomy): domain Eukaryota; kingdom Metazoa; phylum Chordata; class Mammalia; order Chiroptera; family Phyllostomidae; genus Carollia; species Carollia perspicillata. Next base: position 23,571 of record PVKM010019615.1, read on the forward strand.
GTCCCAGCATCTGGAATTCTGGAGCTAGAAAAGTCCTCCTTCACTTTAAAGGCAGTGCACACTGTTAACTGTAACGCCCTGGGGTAGCCAGGAGAAGGGGTGCCGGGCCAGCAGCTCAGAAGTTGCATTAGTTTAGCAAATGCTTTGCCAAGTGACCATTCTAGGGATGATGAATGAAGGTAAGAGCCCTAGACAGAGTTGCTGTGGGTGATGCCAATAAAACCTGGTGGGGAGCCAGTGACAAAAGTCAGAGAATAGCCTTGGATGTGGAGGTAAGTGCCCCCTGAAAACATTCTTGACCTTCTCGACTTGGTCAAGCATTCACACCAGACAGTCCCACTAGGCTCGGGGCCCAGCACAGGCCGCAGGGCGCAGATTATTCCCCAGGTTCTCAGTGCAGCATTTCCATAGCACAGCAAGACAACTTCAAGATTCTAGATTTTGGAAAAACTAGAGTTTTCTGAAGAAATGTTGCAGCCACATA